>BQNB010032292.1:10556-53288 GCA_026074375.1 Tanacetum coccineum | reverse complement strand
GTGCAAGATGGGCACCAGAGTTGGATGGGCTTCATTGCTTTGAGTTTATGGTGCGTGATCATTAAGATTTGATCATGGGAACTAACTAGATCGTTTTTGTTAAGGATCTCAGAAATTTTGTTTTTTAAATGGTTTATTGATTCATATATATACTTGTAAGAGAATTTTTAATATATTTACTGATTATTAAAGTGTGTGTTTATTCGTTTATTGATTCTTAACCTAGCAGCTTATTTGTATAGTGTAGATAATCAAAACGACTTCTTGTGTCATTACATCGTTATATAATGCAGTAGTCCGTAAACTGCTTAAGTAAGTTTAGCCACAAAAAAAACTTCCTCGTCTCAATTGGACGATACATTATGTTACAAGGGTCTACTTGGCTACTTCGCTTAATGATTGCATCGTTGGAGAGCTCTTTAAGATCTAGATCGAATCACTCACGCAAAGAAAAACGTCATGTTAATTGAGACTTTATTACATTGCATACTTAATAGACATCGAAGAGTACCGACTTCGATGCATGCCAGCCAAGATAGAAACTATGTAATCGAAGTCTATAGAACTTAAAACATCAACAGAATGCCCACAAAGGGGCGTAAGGAGTGAACCAGAACCACTTACATGTGGCTTTATATGTCTCTATAACTTCACATGGTCTTTTGGTTCTTACAAAAAGAGTTCATTGGATTCAATGATAGGTCCAGTAAGATGTGTGGCATGTAGCATGTTGTTGCTTGCCTCATGCTAGTCTGAATGGGGCATATTGACTTGTATGGCTTTTGGTGAAACTATTTGGATCATTGTATTTGAGTTTCACTAAAAAATTATAAACCCCACTTGAATCTGAACCCGAATAAGCTTAAAGGAGTTAACTGGGCTAAGCCAAGCTCTCTTATTAAGGTGAGGTTACATAATCATTCGAATAAACTAAAGGATTTCGTGTATATATATACTTTCATATATTCCCTTGTTATTTTATGAAATTTCGCCAAATTTGCTTTTTTTTTCATATAGTACGCAATCGCATTCCCAGTAAACCAAACCGAGGAAGCCGAGCTATATCAGGGTTTGGTTCTCACTCTCATAAATCAACTTCCATAGGTTCTGAAACTTTTCACTTGGTTTTCTTTGTATTGTTTTTTGGCGGTCCTTATCTCTTTTTGAGACACTTAGGGTTCGTTTTGTAAGACGGGATATCTAGGAGTAGTGGTTGTACATGTAGTGCACTGTACCCACCTTTATGTTTGCATCTATCAGTTTGTTTTAGTCTATAAATAGGTAGTAGGTTTACTTTGTATTTGAGTTATCAGTTTTCATATTAATATAACACACAGAAAACCCAAAACATGTGAGCACATGAGAGTCGCTAAATTTATGTTTTGTTCAGTTGTGAGTTTTCTTTGAGCATGACCGAGGGTGAGGAAGGCTGATTTTCAACATTTGGTATCAGAGCTGAGTTCGATTAAAGGGCGGGTTTGAGAGTCGGTTTAAGAGAAGGGTGTATCCCTTCGCTGCAGGGCAGAAGCAATGGGGGCTCATACCAAGAAAGAAAGGGCCAATTGCAACCCTATGCAATCAGGTCGAGTAGAAGAAAGAAGCAACAGCAGTTGGTCGAATGGTAGCAAGAGAATGAAAGACGGAGAATGAAAGCAGCAAGAGCAAGAGAAGCGAGAAAGAGACCGGTGGTACTGCAAGAAAGAAAGAAAGTAGCAGGCCACAAGAAAGAAAGAAAGAAAGCAAGAAAGAAAGAAGGTCTCAAAAGAAAGAAAGAGACCTAGACCGTGTAAGCTAGAGACCGGAAGCTTACATCAAAGAAGACCGTGGCCGGAAAGTGAGTTCCGTCAAAGACCGAAAAGACCGAGAACTTGTAAACCAAGACCGGAGGTTTGCACCTAGACCGAGAAGACCGAGATAGCCGCAAAAAGACCGGGTGGCATCTAGACCGAGAAAGGAAGACCGAGACCGAAAGAGATAACCGTGACCGGCGGGTTGTCTAGACCAAAGCTTTAATAGCTTAAGACCGAACTGATGAATCAAATGACCGAAGATTCACAGAAAGACCGAAGAAAGTTGATCACGTGTGGTGATCGCAAGAAAGAAAGATAGCAAGGACTATTTTCTTGAAAGCAGGAAAGTAGTAAGAAGGAGAAGGGAAGAAAAGAAAGAAGAAAGGAGTGACGAGCTGCTTAGCAAGGAATAGGCAGCAGAAGGCAGAAGCAAGAGACACGCATCAGAAGCAAGTCTCGTGGAACAGGAAGACATCAAAGCAAGAAGACTTCAACACAAGTATGGTGGTGTTGAATCAGTTAGTGTGGCGTTGGAAGTTGCATTCAACGAGATGGAAGAGGATCGAGTCGAGATCATCAAGATTATGGGGGTGAATGTTGGATAATCTTGATGGGTCACGGTTCAGCGGGTCACGGGTCAGTGGGTAGTCCATAGTTTGACCAGGTTATATGGGTCATGCATCAGCATGTGGTTGAGTCACTTGGTAGTTATTTGACCGAGTATTATGGAAGAAAGTGGGATGACCTATTTGCATGGCATTTGAATAGGGATATCTAGGAGTAGTGGTTGTACATGTAGTGCACTGTACCCACGTTTATGTTTACATCTATCAGTTTGTTTTAGTCTATAAATAGGTAGTAGGTTTACTTTGTATTTGAGTTATCAGTTTTCATATTAATATAACACACAGAAAACCCAAAACATGTGAGCACATGAGAGTCGCTAAATTTATGTTTTGTTCAGTTGTGAGTTTTCTGTGAGCATGACCGAGGGTGAGGAAGGCTAATTTCCAACATAGTACGCATTCCGAGTAAACCAAACCGAAGAAACCGAGCTATATCAGGGTTTGGTTCTCACTCTCATAAATCAACTTCCATAGGTTCTGAAACTTTTCACTTGGTTTTCTTTGTATTGTTTTTTGGTGGTCCTTATCTCTTTTTGAGACACTTAGGATTCGTTTGGTAAGACGGAATGAAATGTCAAATGAATGAATAAATGACGTAATGGAATAAATAATGTAATGTAATGATTCATTACAGTTATTAATCATGTTTGGTTTGTATGATAAAACGTAATGAAATCGATACTAAAAATGTTAAAATACCCATTGATGATAGGAAACTTATTTAATGTGGTTAATTAATTGTGGTGTTTTATGTAATTTTGATTTCATTACAAGATGTAATGAAAAAAAAGGATGGGCCCCTAAAGAATGGTTTTAGTGTAATGAGTCATTTCTTGTAAAGAATTATTACATCATTTTAAATATAAACAAACATTTTTTCATTACATTGTAATAATCTTTTACATTCTCTCTTTGATTAAAACGTATTAAACACTACGTTAGTTAAACGAGTTGGCGGGTGACCTAATATAATATATTGTAGGTCAAATCTTTAGTTTAGTATATCTTCAAGCACACGTATCTAGTCATAGCAATTCAACGCGTTGCATGAGAAATAAAATATGGAAACTGCAAGGATTCAACCTCATTTTGAGTTTTTGCTAGTATATATACCTTTCCACAATTTAATATTCATACATCCTATTCCATCTTACAAACAACCAAAGTCTTATTATCATCAAAGAACACAAACATGAATTCAATCTTTAGTTCATTCGACGCTCTATCTGCTGAGTTCTTGAGCAAGTCACTAAGTTCCTTTAACACCAAGTCACCAGTTGCTGCAACCATACAAGATGAGCAAACTAAGGTGAAGCATGAGACGGATAGTAGCCGAAGTAAGACGGGCTGTGCTGCTCGGTGGGCACCCGAGTTAGATGGGCTTCACTGCTTTGAGTCGTTGGTGTTTCATTAAGTCGTTGTTGAGGATCGAATCAAGTTTTGTTTTGTTTAGTTGGTTTTGTAAAAGTATGATTATTTGAGTGGTATATATACATGTAAATGAAATTTGGAGTAAACTTTAGAGGTTTGAATTGGTTTGTTGTGTTTCTTTATTCATTTGGGTTGGATTTGAACCAAAAAAAAAACTATAAGTCAAAACTTTATTTAGGATGCCTTCTTGGATCACATAATAAAACTAACAATCCATATGATTCGTTATGGGTTTAAGTCCTGACTAAGACATGTGAGATGGTTTCTGGTATAGATATTTGTGAGAGTTAAAATTGCCGTTTTAAAAAAAAAACTAACAATCCATAAATTATGAAGATGATGACTATGATGATGGTGATAATGCGACAACGAACAGAGAATAGCAATTTTTAAACCTCGAGTTGACCCGTCCGATTGAACGAATTAAATTGTAAAGTGCAAACCCATTTGGTTATTAGAAGTCGATTTTGAGAAGAGAAAAAACCGGTGAAACCGCCAGTTAAACAGTGAACCAAGGCCTCAGCTGAGTCCATTAGAAACTCGTTATCAAAAGACTGGAGCATACTAATGATGATGCAGCTTATACAAAGCACTACCAACAAGATGAGTATGTGACGTTCTCTCTTTTATTTGGAGTTAAGTTGCGAGGAAGGAAATTTTGTGAATTGATGTTTGCATCCCACGTCGCTCTGATACGGTGCCAAACGTTGAATCACTGATTATTTAAACAATCTGAAACATTAACAGAATGCCCCTAAAACTCCAAAAGGGACGCCGGTAATTATATGGGTCATAAGGCCTATATCGTTTTAGACCTATGTGTTTCACTTGGACAATAAAGCTAGTCGTAATGGGAGGGTCACCCTGCTAGTCTAAGTTTGGGACCAAGATAGTTAAGTTTCCAATTAGATAGACGAGCCTTAAGTTTACCAATCGTATCGTCCCATGCCTAAAAAGTCGAGCTATTAGTTGTTACAAGATGACTTCATTGGATACAATGATAGGTCCTCTGAGATGTGTGGCATGTTGTTGCTTGTCTCATGACAGTCTTAACAGGCACATGTATTGGCTTTTGGTGTAACTATTTGGATCATAGTAATTTTGTTTTCTTTTTCATGGTTTGGTGCACTTGGATCTCACTCAAATTGTAACGACCCACTCCGAAAAGGAGGCCGAAACGTCATAATCATGGTGTCATATCAAAGCATAATAAAGGTATAAGCCATAGCAATAAATTACAAGCGAGAAAGCCGGAATTAAACGTCGGCTCCCCTTATTAATGCAACATGAAATAAACATATGGAATTCTAAAGGACACAATACGTGTCCTAGATAGCATAAACATGAGGAAGTCCATATAATAAAGTAAGTCTAAGGGTAGCTCTCATCCTAAGTACATCTCTCTTGCCCAAAATCCCATCGCCAAGTACCTGCCGTAAGAAACATGAAAAGAAATACGGCTGAGCACGATTGCTCAGTGAACGGATAAAATGATACAGTAAGATAAATATAAATCATGAATAAATAAACATGAAGCAGCGGAATATGAATCGTCAGTGTCATGAGAGAATCTGTAAGGTAAGTCATGAGGGAAATGTAATATAGGAAAACATGTTTAACATGGGTACAAGATGTCGTGTGATATCATATGTGTTGTGGAGAATCTGAAGGGTAGGTCATGGGGAAAACTGTGGAACATGCAAAGCATGGATAAAATGAGATGAAAGACATTTTTGTAAATCATGAAAGTCATGGAAAATATAGGAGTAAGTGAGTGTCATGAAAAACATACATAAGTTATGAGGAACTTGTAACGTATAGTCTGGATATTAGATTAAGAAATATCATGAAATGTCCATAATTGTCATGAGGAAACTGAGGGAGTACATCATGAGGAATAAGTGGTAAACGCAGTAAACATGGACATATGGAGTAAAAGATGTCAATGAGGAAATTCGTATGAAAATGTAGACCTTGGGTAAGCAATAAGAAAAGATGTCATGAATATCATGGATGTTATGAGGAATCTAAGAAATAGGGGAATATCATGGAAAGCATAAACACATATAAGTAAGGAATGCCCACGAGCTCATATAAATCATAACATGTCATAATAATTATATCGTGAATACATGCATATAATAGAGGGGCTGCCTCAACATGTAATAGAGGGGTGACCTCTTATAATAATATGGGTGGAGGGATCAGCTCCAATGTGATGGGATGTAGAGCACACACCAACCAATCACCATGAACGTGTAAACATGTAAACTAGGATGCACCCATACGCCCCTGAATAATAATGGCCAAACATGAAATATAATCTGGTAACATGAAAAGGGACGCCGCGTGAAATCACTCTCAACGCGAAAGAGTCGTGACACAGGTGCCTCATGTGTCACGGTCATGGTACCTCCATGACTAGGTGGTAAGTCATGTAAATCATGGTCATGCCTTATAATATAGGCTCGGCAATAGAATAAAGTCATGGAAATCAAACATGTAAAATGATCATGTCAAAAGACATAAAAAAGGGGAAGCTAGCCGTTCTTGGGATGAATCATAAAAGAAAGAATGTCCTTACTGAAATGGACGGAATATCCTACCTTATTCCATAGAAACGAAAAGATGGATAAGAATATGGAAGCTACTCCTTCTTAATGCCGATTCTACATGTTAAAGGACATATATATTATACTGTTTCATGATTAATTTTACTTTCCATTTTTTAGCAACTTTCAATTTTTAGCAACTTTCCTATTTTAGTAACTTTTCTATAATTAGCAAGATTCATTGATTAGTACGTCCAAGATCACATATTCCACTGATTAATATTTTCATGATTAGATTCTTAATTATATTGGGTACTTTCCAAAAATAGCAGCTTCTAATTATAGTAAGTTTCCAAACATAGACTTTCCTTAATTAACTTTCCATAAATGATAACTTTCCTGATTTAATAAGTTTCCATAATTAAACTTCCCAAAAATAGACTTTCTAAAAATAGCAGGTTTCTATAAATAGCAGGTTTCTATAAATAGCAGGTTTCCATTTCTGTATTTACAATCCAAATCCTTGATCTTACATAATTTACGTAATTAGTCCTTTTAGTATTAATTTAATTAAACATGATCTTTAATTATCCATTTTTGCAAAACAAGCCCTTATAATATCAAATATGGTATTTTCATACTTAATACTTTAATTACTGATCATACCTTGTACTTTTCATAATTTACACTTTTAGTCCCTCAGTTTTAATTACAATTCGAATTATATATATATTATATATAATTAATCATGTTTAACCCATAACAATTATCAAATGACAATTTATACCCTTTCCACTTATTTTTCTCAGAATCTATACATTATATTAACATGCCATAATCAGCCCCAAAGTTTCAGAATTTACAAAACACCCCCTTATACTTTTAAAGCACAAACCGGGTAACCAATAAATGCACAAAACCCTAATTAGAATTTTCCCCAATAATTACATAATTTTTATACATTCATTAGCATGTATTGGACCTGGGAAAAATATAAAAACCCTAACCCTAATTCGTTTTCCAATTTATTTCTTCATTTCTTTCATAATTCAAAATCGGCAAGAATTGAAAATTCCACAATAATTATCTAAATCTTTTATACAATTTTTCTAACAATTTATCTGGTTCATACATGATATATACAAGTCCATAAAAAGTTAGAAAATCGAAGTATAAATTTATTTAGAGCCGAATACAATTCTTGCATTATTTAGGGTTTAGTCATGTTTATGCTTAATAATTCAAATATACGTGCATGGTAATTTTCTCATGAACATATCAGATCTTATAAATGAAATTGAGTTAAAAATACCCTTGAATAATTATGATTGATTTTATTAATTATTGAGTTCGGCCTAGGTATTATCGAATTCAAAAGAACACCATAAATCGAATCAAGACTTCCAAAACAATGAACCTAATAATTTTCTTACTCCCTTGTACTCCAAAACCCTAGAAAAAATATGTTCCTTGTTGAAAAACTTATGGAGCCGCACTTAATTGTTTAGGGTTTTGGAAATTGATTTTTAAGATATTTACAAATGAAAATTGTATTTAAATAAGATATACAACATAAAATGCCGAGATTTTGGGTATTTCTAAGGGATAAAATCAGATTTAATTTTGCCTAAAAATATTTTATAATTTCCCTATTTTATTTTATATTTTAATTGTATAATATAAGTAATTAACTTATAATAATTTCGGCAAAAATGCCATAAAGTAATAAAGAAATAATTATTTTCTTGCTAATAAAAAGATATTTTAATCTTATATACAAATTTTATACTTGTCAGCATGATGTACTTTTATAATTTTATAACACTTGATTGAATTTTATTCATGCTTTTATTAGATTTTCTGACATTAGGGGTATTTTGGTAATTTTGCACTTGTTCTGATTTTAGGGTTTTACAACTTCTTCCCCTCTTAAAAGAATAATTCGTCCTCGAATTAGAAACATGACATGACTGAAAAGAAGGATGATTCCTCCAAGAAATCTCGACAAAAGGGATCGTTTTGTTCCTCATGACTCTGTCTTGACAATTTAGAATAGCATCTTGTTCATTAAGGTGAGATAGAGTCTCATGAATCTGATCGAGTTGATAAGAGACGTCGTGGAAAGTAATGATACTTGTGACTTCGAACAAAACACTAAATACATCATGAACGTGTGATAGCTGAGGAGATACGCCAAACGATAAGAAATCTCACGACGCGATCAAGAATTTCGAATGGTCTGATGAAACAAATCTTGTCTGTAATACCAAAACGTCTGCCTCCACTCGTAGGCGATACTTTCAAGGAAACAAGATAATTTGGCTGAATTTTTAATGGTCTAACTAAGCTTGTTGGTATAACCTTCCCTGACGAGTATGAGATTCCAGAATACGAACGTGAAACGTGGATCCTTATCGGATACAATCGCTGACGGAGTACCGTGTAGTTGCACGATCTCCTGTTGGAATATCCTTGCAATTTTACTATCAGAAAAATCTTGACAATTTGGTAGAGAATGAACAGATTTGTTCAAATAATAATAAAGAAATATTTGGGCTCTTATGATCGGTAAAGTGTCACCTGACTTGCCTTGATGTATAAGTAATCTCCCTAACCTTGGGTGTGAAAACACAGTTTCTAGTTTCCAGATCATGAGTATGATAGTCCATTTCTTAGGGCTTTAGCTGACGTGAACATAGGAAATTTCTTTCTCATGCCGCATGAGTGTACAATCAATGCCCTTATTAAGAAAGCATTTCTGAAAATCTAAAATCCATCTGAATCAGATGGAAGAGTAAGAATAGGCGTGGAAATTAAACGTTGCTTAAGTTCTTCAAAGATCTTCTCTCGCTCTCCGGTCCATACAACTTCTCATCCTTTCGTGTAAGTTTAGTCAAGGGTAAGGCCAACCGTGAGGAACCTTCAACAACTCTGTGATAATGACCAGCTAACCCCAGAAAACTGCGTGCTTCGGTCTCAGACGTCGATCTTGGCCATTTAGTGACAACCTCAACTTTCGCCGGATCCATAGTAATTCCTTCTGCTGGAACAACATGACCTAGGAATACCACTTTACTCAACCAGAACTTGCATTTGGAAAACTTGGCATACAATTTCTCTTGTCGTAAAATCTGTATAACAGTGCGAAGATGGTCCTCGTGTTCCTCATTAGATTTAGAGAAAATCAGAATGTCATCAATGAGCATGATGACGAACTTGTCTAAGAATTTATGAAAACTCGATTTATCGACTCCATAAATACCGCTGAAGCATGGGTAAGATCAAGAATTTATAAAGACCATAACGTGTGTGAAATGCAGTCTTGGAAACGTCCTGCACTTTCACTCATAACTGATGATAACCAGGTCGTAATTCAATCTTGGAAAAATGCTTAGCACCCTGGAATTGATCAAATAATTATCGAGACGTGAGGGGAAATAACGGATTACGGATGACGATCTTGTTCAATTTACGGTAGTCGATACATAATCTCATGTTACCGTCCTTCTTCTTGATAAACAGAACTTTTGCGTCCCCATGGTGATACACTTGGGTGTGAATAAAACCTTGTCCAACAACTCTTTAAACTTTATCCTTAAACTTCCTACCACTTAACTGGAGATAGCGATAAGGAAGCTTCTGCCAATAGTCTTTTGCTCCGACGCCAAACATCAATGTCTTACTCGACCTCGCGGAGAAGAAGAATTCCTGATAAGTTCTTCTGGAAAAACCCATTCATCCGGATTCAGAAATAATCGGCTATCAAGAATAGAAGAAACGCGACATGAAATAGAAGGGAACGTGAGAAGTCGTGTCCCTGAATGGTAGTTAGAAAACTTCCACCATGAGATAGTAGGACGTGTTTGTAAAGTAGAGAAATAAATTTTATATAACAGAAATGATTTTCTCATACTTAGAAATGATTTTCTCATACTTTCCTGGTCGGAAACCATGATAGATGAATTCGAGAGTATGAATATCACTGAACAAAATACGATATGAGTGATAGTTAAATGTAGCGAGGTGCGCCTTTACACAGTCTATACTTAGAATCACATGAAATACGCACATGTTTAGAGAAAGTGCGTTAATAGGACGGATCTTGTCATCAACAGTAGATAAAGACCTCTATACACATGGATATTATGAGCGGAGTTTTTCATGGGTGTGGTTATACATGATACATGGTCGGGAAATGTAGGTGTCATTGTGATACATGAGATAAACGTGGTAGATGTAATGGAATGCGTCATAACCGTATCAGTTAAAACAAACACTTGCAATTTCCAAGATTAAGTATGTAGTCATTTGATGTACCTAGATATGTAGGGCTGATATCTGCGAAAATTGCAAGAGACACGTCCGGATATATCTGGTTTTCCTTGACAGCGTGACCAGAGGTACTTGCCGTAGTGTCCTTCTTGCCATCTTGCTGAAGGTGGCCAGTCTGGCCGCGCTTGAAGCAATTTCTGGCAGCATGACGACACTCTCCTGAGTCTCTACAACCACATTTGGCATAAACAGGAGGGTACAACTCTCAGGGAATACCCTGGATTGCTGGGAATCTGATTTAGGAGATATACATGAGACCTGATCTTTGAAAATGTTTACGGAAAATAAACTTGTAAATTTAAGTTCAAAAAGTATCATAAACAACAGGTCGGAATTGGACTGCAGACTCCTGTTCCTCTGGCGCGTCATTACCGGAGTTTCTTGTTATCGTGGACAGATCTAGGATCTGTTACCAAGCGTTGAAACAAAAATTAAAAGAACTTGTCGTTATACCAGAGTCAGGTTGATTATTGCGGTGATTGTCCACTACCGTCCTGACTGTCATTTCCATGACGGTTGTTATTCTATCTGACAATGAACATTACTCTGTTGGGTGGCCGTCGATGGTGTGCATGATTTTGTAAGATAAGGGAGTAAGGACATGGAATATGGTGAAGTCATGGAATAAGGTCGCAACCTTTAATTTGTTGAAATTTTTACTTCTTCCCTGATCGCTCAGACTCATCGCAATCCTCCTGGTCCTGTAGAATTTCCAAGTTGTGAGCAACATCAGGAAACTGAGCAATACCGGTGAACGGTATGCACATGAGATGGTTGGGAATAGATTTGTGAAAATTCTAACGGAATTTCTTAGTCTGCTCATAGGCCTTCCACCAAGCTAACTCGTCGCCTTCAAACTTATACACAGCCAACCTTGTCTTGAAAACATTAAAATCTCCTCCAATTGAGATATCCGATTCTCTGCGTCTTTAGGAGCTGCCGCATTATCGAATGAGTGGGGATTTTGCTTGTTAAAGCGCTCAAACCGAGTATGGATAGTGACTGGTGGAGGATTCTCACCTGAACCATTAACGGTCCAATACCATCCCGGAATTCATCGTGAATCTATTCGCGAATCTGAGGGAGCATGGCTTGTACGGCTGCTTGAATGACCGTAGTGAGTTCAATATCGGTATGAGGGATAGCCATCTGATATCATCGAAGGTAAGATAATGATTTAAACGGTTTGAGGGTCAAAAAGTGAAAAGAATGCTTGTCGATCATGGAATAACCTAGTGTCTACCCAATCCTCACAGGTCATGATTTAGAGCCTACAGGTCGAAACCTTTAGCTCTGATACCATAATTGTAACGACCCACTCCGAAAAGGAGGCCGAAACGTCATAATCATGGTGTCATATCAAAGCATAATAAAGGTATAAGCCATAGCAATAAATTACAAGCGAGAAAGCGAATTAAACGTCGGCTCCCCTTATTAATGCAACATGAAATAAACATATGAGAATTCTAAAGGTGACACAATACGTGTCCTAGGATAGCATAAAACATGGAGAAGTCCATATAATAAAGTAAGACTAATTGGGGGGGGGGAAGCTCCATCCCTAAGTACATCTCTCTTGCCCAAAATCCCCATCGCCAAGACCTGCCATAAAAAACATGAAAAGAGAAATACGGTTTGAGCACGATTGCTCAGTGAACGGATAAAATGATACAGTAAGAAAATATAAATCATGAATAAATAAACATGAAGCAGCGGAATATGAATCGTCAGTGTCATGAGAGAATCTGTAAGGTAAGTCATGAGGGAAATGTAATATAGGAAAACATGTTTAACATGGGTACAAGATGTCGTGTGATATCATATGTGTTGTGGAAGAATCTGAAGGGTATCATGGGGAAAACTGTTGGAACATGCAAAGCATGGATAAAAAGATAAAGACATTTATTGTAAATCAAGGAAATATAGGATGTAAGTGATGTCATGAAAACTTCATAAGAGTTATGAGGAAAGTTGTAAACGATAAAGTTTGGATATTAATGAGGTAAGAAATATCATGAAATGTCATAATTGTCATGAGGAAACTGAGGGAGATACATCATGAGGAACAAGTATAAAGCAGTAAACATGGACCATATGGAGTAAAAGATGTCATGAAGAATTTCGTATGAAACATGTATACCTGGGTAACATGAAGTAAAAGAGTCATGAAATATCATGGATGTTATTAATGAACTAAAGAAATAGGGGAATATCATGGAAAGCATAAACACATATAAGCAAGGAATTGCCCACGACTCATATAAATCATAACATGGTCATAATATTTATTGAATACATGCATATAATAGAGGGGCTCCTCAACATTTAAAATAGAGGGTGACCCTCTTATAATAAATGTGGTGGAAGTATCAGCTCCAATGTGATGGATTGTAGAGCACACACCAACCAATCACCATGAACATGTAAACATGTAAACTAGGATGCACCCATACGCCCCTGAATAATAATGGCCAAACATGAAATATAACCTGGTAACATGAAAAGGGACGCCGCGTGAAATCACTCTCAACGCGAAAGAGTCGTGACACAGGTCCCTCATGTGACACTGTCCAAGGACCACCATGACTAGTTGGAAGTCATGTAAATCATGGTCATGCATATATATATATAGCTCGGGCAATAGAATAAGTCATGAAATCAACATGTAAGGGATCATGGCAAAAGACATAAAAATGGGAAGCATAGCAGTTCTGGGATGAATCATGAAAAGAAAGAATGTCGCTTAGCTGAAAGGACGGAATATCCCGTACCTAATCCAGCAAGTAACGGAAAGAGAAATGGATAAAGAAGATGGAAGCTACACCTGTTAATGCGATCTACAGTTATAAAAGGACAATATAAGTTACTTGTTCATTGATTAAGGTTACATTCCATTTTTAGCAACTTTCTATTTTTAGTAACCTTTCTATATTTAGTAACTTTAAAGGAGTTAACTGGGCTAAGCCAAGCTCTCTTATTAAGGTGAGGTTACATAATCATTCGAATAAACTAAAGGATTTCGTGTACATATATACTTTCATATATTCCCTTGTTATTTTATGAAATTTCGCCAAATTTGCTTTTTTTTTCATATAGTACGCATTCCGAGTAAACCAAACCGAAGAAGCCGAGCTATATCAGGGTTTGGTTCTCACTCTCATAAATCAACTTCCATAGGTTCTGAAACTTTTCACTTGGTTTTCTTTGTATTGTTTTTTGGCGGTCCTTATCTCTTTTTGAGACACTTAGGGTTCGTTTTGTAAGACGGAATGAAATGTCAAAAATGAAATAAATGACGTAATGGAATAAATAATGTAATGTAATGATTCATTACAGTTATTAATCATGTTTGGTTTGTATCGTCATAAAACACATAATAGAATCCGATTCTAAAAAATACTAATACCCATTGATATAAGGAACGCTCTTTATTTGATGTGGTTCAGATTAATTGTGGTGTTTTATGTAATTTTTGATTCCATTATAATGAACAAAAAGAGGGGTCCTTAAAGAATGGTATGGTGTAATGAAGTCACTTTCTTGTAATGAATCATCACACTTATCTAAGTAAAAACAAACGAACTTTTTTCATTAGATCACCTTGTTACATAATCTATTTACATTCCCTACTGATTCTAAACACGTATTATACACTAGGTTAGTTACACCAGCTGGCCCTGTGACCCAAATGTAATATATTGTAGGTCAAATCTTTAGTTTAGTATATCTTCAAGCACACGTATCTAGTCATAGCAATTCAACGCGTTGCATGAGAAATAAAATATGGAAACTGCAAGGATTCAACCTCATTTTGAGTTTTTGCTAGTATATATACCTTTCCACAATTTAATATTCATACATCCTATTCCATCTTACAAACAACCAAAGTCTTATTATCATCAAAGAACACAAACATGAATTCAATCTTTAGTTCATTCGATGCTTTATCTGCTGAGTTCTTGAGCAAGTCACTAAGTTCCTTTAACACCAAGTCACCAGTGTATGCATGCGCACACCATTAAAAAGACTGAGCAAACTAAGGTGAAGCCACTGAGACCGATAAGTAGACCGAACTAAGACGGGCTGTGCTGCTCGTGGGCACCCGGTTGAGATGGCTTCCACTGCTTTGAGTCGTTTGTGTTTCATAAAGTCATTGATATCGTAACTATATCGTTTTGATGAGGATCGAATCAAGTTTATTTTGTTTAGTCATGGTTTTTGTGTAAAGTATGATCATAGTACAGTGATGTTAGTGCAAATATGCATGTAAGAGAAAACAGATTATGGTGAGTTTTGACCAGTAAAAGAAATTTGGATGTAAACATTAGAGGTTTGAATTGGTTAGTGTTGTGTTTCTTTATCTCATTTGGTTGGGATTGCTGACCCAAAAAAACACAAGACAAAACTTCTATTTATGCTGAAAGCCTTTCTTGGCTCACATAAAAAAACAACATCCATTATGATTACGTTATGGGGTTTAAGTCCCTGATAAGACTGTAGATGGTTTTCTGGTAAAATAATTTTTGAAGATTTAAAATTGCCGTTTTAAAAAAAAAAACTAACAATCCATAAATTATGAAGATGATGACTATGATGATGGTGATAATGCGACAACGAACAGAGAATAGCAATTTTTAAACCTCGAGCTGACCCGTCCGATTGAACGAATTAAATTGTGAAGTGCAAACCCATTTGGTTATTAGAAGTCGATTTTGAGAAGAGAAAAAACCGGCGAAACCGCTAGTTAAACAGTGAACCAAGGCCTCGGCTGAGTCCATTAGAAACTCGTTATCAAAAGACTGGAGCATACTAATGATGATGCAGCTTATTCAAAGCACTACCAACAAGATGAAGGAAATTTTGTGAATTGATGTTTGCATCCCACGTCGCTCTGATATGGTGCCAAACGTTGAATCGCTGATTATTTAAACAATCTGAAACATTAACAGAATGCCCCTAAAACTCCAAAAGGGACGCCGGTAATTATATGGGTCATAAGGCCTATATCGTTTTAGACCTATGTGTTTCACTTGGACAATAAAGCTAGTCGTAATGGGAGGGTCACCCTGCTAGTCTAAGTTTGGAACCAAGATAGGTCTAGCACTCAGCCAACCAATAAGTTTGCCAAGAGCTAAAACAGTCCCACTATTATATTGTGAGGGACTCGTCTAGTTTGTTACAAGATGACTTATTAAAAAGATGATGACTATGATGATGGTGATAATGCGACAACGAACAGAGAATAGCAATTTTTAAACCTCGAATTGACAGTCTTAACAGGCACATGTATTGGCTTTTGGTGTAACTATTTGGATCATAGTAATTTTGTTTTCTTTTTCATGGTTTGGTGCACTTGGATCTCACTCAAATGCTCCAAGTCGACTATCCTCCCAACTCAAATAAGCTGATTTGGAACGGGTTAACACAGTTTAGTACACGGGTCAAGCGGATTAACCTCAACTCTTATTAAGGTTGTCGGGTGAAAGTCTTCTTCCCCAATGTTTATTAAAATAAGCATTAAATATAATAGTTTATATAAAAATACCATATATATAGTAGTTTACTTAATATTATTTAAAAACACAATTACATTTTATATTAGAACATTATTTATTTAATACATTAATTTATATAATATTATTTAAAAATTTCTTATTATTGTTCTTGTAAGTAATATATTTAGTAAATAATATTTAATTTATTAAATTTAAATATTTTAAAACAATTTGTTTTTTCTCATTTATTTTTTCCAATCAAACACGTGCTAGTTTTTGCAAATCCCAATTCTATCAGAATCCAAATCCTTAGGATCTCAATTTTTAACATTCCATTCCTTCACATTCCAATTCTTTAAACAGATTCCAATTCCGCCAAAAACATTCTGTGAACCAAACGGGCCCTAAGTTCCTTTAACATCAAGTCACCAGTTGCTGCAAGACCAAACTAAGGTGAAGCATGAGACGGATAGTAGCCGAAGTAAGACGGGCTGTGGTGCTCGGTGGGCACCCGAGTTGGATGGGCTTCACTGCTTTGAGTCGTGGTGTTTCATTAAGTCGTTGTTGAGGCTCGAATCAAGTTTTGTTTTGTTTAGTTGGTTTTTTAGAAGTATGATTATTTGATTGGTATATATACTTGTAAATGAAATTTAGAGTAAACTTTGGAGGTTTGAATTGTTTGTTGTGTTTCTTTGTTCATTTGGGTTGGATTTGAACAAAAAAAACTATAAGGTGCCGTTTGGTTTGTAAGATGATTTCATCATAGAATACGGGATTCGATCTTTGGTTTATGTATGAAAGAAAATAAATTAACATAATAATAAAATATTTGATTACAAATGTTATTTTAATCGATATATGAATAAAATAAAAGAGAGTCATTGTACTTTTTATTATAAAACGATTCAAACAAATTGTAAATTGTGATTTTATAATAAGGTATGCCCATAATTGGTATAATCCACCATACCAGTCTCTTTTATGATTATTTGATTGGTATATATACTTGTAAATGAAATTTAGAGTAAACTTTGGAGGTTTGAATTGTTTGTTGTGTTTCTTTGTTCATTTGGGTTGGATTTGAACAAAAAAAACTATAAGTCAAAATTTTATTTAGGATACCTTCTTGGATCACATAATAAAAACCTATAATTTATATATTATAAACACGATGACGATGATTATGATGATAATACCGTGACGAAGAGAGTTTGTCTCCCTGAGTGCCCTCAGGGCGCCTGTTTAAATGACTAAATAACAAAACTTTCAATTATAAGTCAATTAATGTGTATTAAATGCAATTTTCAATTTAAAAGAAAAGTTCGAGAAAACGCATCTTGTTAATACCTCATACCAACTTGCAAAGTTAGATTTAACCCGGAGTCCTGGACTGTTATTTGCTACACCCATAAAAAAAACTCTAACCACTTATTTATTGTATTGTAGGTCAACTCTTATTTTTGTGTACATCTTCATGGTCACTTATATATATTCATAACAATCCAATGCGTTAAGAAATAGAATATGGAAGTTACAAGGATATTCAACGTCTTTCCACAACTTCTTCAATCATACAAACACAGACAAGTTTTAATAAAGCAATATGCTTTCTGTTAGTATAACTTTTTATTAACTATAACTAAAAAGTTTGCAATTCAACCGCCATTTTTAGGAGAGTTGCTGAAGGAAAAATGTATATTAGGGTCGGTGTGTATTAAGTTGTAAACTGATTTGATCTTAGTGCACTTGCCCCATTTTACCTCCTAGGCGTTTAGAAAAATGGGTTGAATGAGTCATATTGAGGTTGTGTGTACGCGGGTTAGGGATAACACACCAAACTTGATTACTAAAACAAGTCGTGTGTGAGTTCGGTTGTTCTGAACCGCCAAACAACCATCTCAAACCCGACCGGAAGTGCCACTATTGATACAATGCAATATTGGACTTGATGTACACTGTATGTAATTAGATGGACCTGACAACTGGAACTTATGATTGGTAAGAAAGTCTATTATGTTGTTTGATTTTGACAACTAAAGGACTTCACAACATCGTTCTTGAACAGTCGATTGAGATACTATTCTTGAATTGATAAGTGAATCCTTTTGGATGCTGATTATGACTGAAGTGGTATTACATGCCAATATAATCCAGGAAATTGAAAGATCGGGGAAATAATTGACGCGATTTTATTTCAATGTATGAACAAGAACTAATTCCATGCTGCTGTGTCTTTATTAGGACCACAGCATTCATTTAAGCCTCACATGTCGCATTTGGTCTAAAAGGGGCAGCTAACTAAAAATTGCATTAATCGACTCATATCACATAAGAGGTGTTTTGGATTGCTTATTTAAGTGCTTACCTGCTTATTTCTAAAAGGCAGAAGAAGCAGTTAGATAAAGCAATTTCAAACACCACTAAATAAGGCATATAAGGCATAGGAAACAGAATTTTCCTGTTATTTCTGCAGCATGAGTAATCTTTTAAGATAATAAATACAAACTCTTATCATTATCAGCTGCAACATGAATGTAACAAAAGATAGTAATAAATTAAACCAAAATACAATTGTATTTGAAGTAGTCATAATTCATAACCTCCTTCCCATTTTAGCAAATCTTCTAGCGACACCAAATATAACCGCTTTAGTCAATAACCCACGGTCAATGGTGCACGCAAGTGCAATAGCCCCTCCTACAACCAAAAGCTTCGGAACGTTCTTCCCTGCAGGCTTCTCGTCACTCACTATTTCTTCAAAAGTTTCAATTTCATGTGAAACGTTTGATGTGTTGACCAAGTATTTTAAACGGTCGGTGCTAACTTTTGTGTGGATATGAGCCATGTGAGCACAATGGGTTAGGGGTGCTCCAGATCCAATGTGTTTTTGGTACCAACGTAGACCACGATCAATCTTTTTCACGGCACCCCACATGCCTTGACGGACACCAAGTTTCGCAATTTCCCATGGGATCCCCATGTCCTCGTGATGAAAGAGTAACACTTCACATGCGTTCATCTGTCCATCCCCTTTTCTTGATTCAACTGGTGATTAATCATAACAAGACAAGTTAGTAATCATAATGATACACTACAAGCATAAGGTGTTTGAATTTGCCTTCTATCAGATTAATTGCAACAAACCTGTACTTAAAAAGTAAATAAAATTACTTAATAACTCTCTTTTTCTCACACAAAAAAAAAATCCTTGTGGTTCATAAATAATCACAATTTACTAAGCACCTGAATTTTGTAATTACTTGGGCAATAGAAACACATCCAAGCACTATGTTCCACTATCGTTTTATTACAGATAATAATAATAATGATCTGATTCTAATTATTCGGTATCACACAATCACTTTATCCAAACACCCCCTAGACGTGCAAGAAAACAACGTTGAACGAGATACTAGGATGAAAATAAACATTCATAAACATTAAGTGCCTTATTACCTGCACGAATCGACCAACTTGAATAGTACAGGTCAACACGTCTTGGCTTGGTGCGGCGTGGCACAGATGGATATTGTATTCCCTGAAACAATTGTAAACGAATTCTTAGTATGTACTACAGTAATAAAAATTGTATTTTTAGAAACAGATGCATACACTACGAATGCAGATGGAAAAAGGTTTCTCGCTGTGAAGGGACATTCGGATAAACAGGCATAAATCAAGGTTCCTTATACCCATAAACATGCAGATGGAAAAAGGTTTCTCCCTTGCAATTTTTTCAGTATTCATGCTTCCAAGCAAATTAACTTCCTTTCCCATAAACAGAAACTTAGGTTGCGTTTAGTTGGAGAAAAAAATTTCCTAGATTTGTGTTTTCAGATTTGTAAAAAAAGGAGGAGATTTATTTTCCACAAAACATAGAAAACGCGTTCATGTGATACTGTTTTCCATTCTCAAGAAAACAAGGGGGGTTACAAAGAAAACAAGGAAAACAAATAAAATGTGTTTTGTAGTTTCCCTTGTTAAGTTGGAAAATGCATGTTTTGTGTTTTGTAGAGAATTTTGTTGGAAAACAATGATTTGAACGCGATCTCTGTTTTCCTTGTTTTCTACAAAACATTTTGTGGAAACAAAGGTGTTTTCCCCCCAACTAAACGCACCCTTAACTTTTGGAGATTAATTTTTTTCTAAACTTAACCAAGGCACATTTAACATACTTTGGAGTTCTTTTTATTAATTTATATTTGCATTTGCAAGAATATCATTGTATGCATTATAGTAGCTTCCATCCAAAACATATTTCAGCACAATGAACTCAATTTCGGAAACATAAGGAACTTAAATTTACCTTTGTAACACAATAGTAGGTTTTTCCAGATTCCCAGATTCTGCGGCCAATTATGTACTCTCTGTCGCTACAAAAGAATGGGAACTGCACAACAAAATGTAGAGCATGTAAGTCTACAAGCTAATGTACCAAACATAATCATGGCATACGAAAATGAAAATGAATATAAGTTCATACCTTACGAACCCACCTAACCACCATTGTTCCATTATTAGGACACTCCTCTATAGTTTCAGCTTCTAATAACATATCATCCCACTTCAACCGAAATTCATCATCCCAAAAAAAATCCCTCATCATTTCAGGAGTCATATCTTCGTAAACAGTTCGGGATCGGTATTGTGGAGGTCCAACCTAGAAATCACATACCATAAACACAATTAGTCACAATAAATAAGAATAAGTCAATCCATTATAGACGGTTGAAACTGACTACTTAGTATAATCAAATGGTCAGAATTAAATACCTCAGGCTCTCTCTTCCAAGCTTGATAACTCATATTGGAAGTTGATCTATCCATCATTGCAATCCAAGCTAGACCTCCATCTTTTTCCTCGACAAGTTTTGAAATATGCTGCAAATCACTCTCTCCAACAAAATTCTTCATTTTTCCATCCAATGTTGATGAACTGAAAACATAAATATATAATTTAGTCACAACTATACATCATCTTTTTATACTCTTGTTTTAGGGGTATTCGGAATTACTTATTAAAACTACTTATGCTCTTCTAAGATAAGACCACAATGCAGGAAATAATATCTGAAATTGCTTCTTCAGTAATGAAATAGTGTATTAAGTTGTTTGCATGTCTTAAAATGGTGTTTATTTGAGCATTTAGGGACAATGGGATTGCTTATAGAGAGTAGAGACTGCTTATGTTTTTTAAGCACATAATCAATGTAACAATCAATAGTTTGTATAAGCAGCCCTCAAATTATTACTCAAAAATTTCTATCAAATAAACCAATCCAAACACTTAAAACTGCTTATTTGTTGCATCACAATTGGTGCTTGTCTAAAAAACATCTTATCAGCTTATATGGTATAAAAATGCATAGGTATAAAAATGCATATAAGTTGGTGTTTGGTTTCCAGTCCAAAATACTATAGTGGTTTTCAAATTAGCTTATTTTCCAGGCTTATGGGCTTATTTGAAATTGGAAAAGCTCATATGCTCACTTTTTCCCCTTATCAACTTAAGCTTACGGCTTATTTATACCGTAAGCTCAGCTTAACAAGGTCATAAGCCAAAAAAATAGGCTTATGAGCTTCTCCATATTCAAAAAAGCCAATAAACCAAGGAAATGAGCTAATCCAAACACTCCCTAACACAGCTAATTCAGGCTCAGATAAAGACAAAGTTAACCAATTCATCTAAACCTTATCCAAAATACCCCTAAAAACAAAACACAAACAACAAACCAAACAAGAATCTTAACCTGTTATCATCAAACACCTCAACACCTTCATTCTTCCCAATTTCCGAACCCGATAACAAACCCCAACCAGGCAATTGCATCTTCAAATAATCAAAATTCTTCACAAACTCACCAAAACCATTACTTTTCGAAGGTATACTTAAATTACTAATAGCATCATTAGCCCATGTTGGTCTCCATATCCACCCAACAAACACCCCAAATATAACAGCAATCCATAAAGGTGCTATTAACACCATTAAATCAGGCAACATATTATATAAAACATTAACCATATCACCATTAAGACCCATATTGGTGAAACTTATCAAGGGTCTCACAAAAAATGAAAAGATAACACTAAGTACAATATATATATATTGAATAAAAGATTTAATAAATAAGATGACAAAAAGAATGGTATATGAGGATGAGAGTGAAGATAAGAATTGTAAGCGGTAGATAAAGAGAGATGTGGATTCTCAGTGGGGCCCACTACAAGGGTTTTATTGTAAAAAAAAGGCTATGGTGGTCGGAGAAGGAATATTAAGGCCACAGGTCACGGCAGAGGCTAAGATTTGAAACACAGAATTGAAAAATGGTAATGGAAATGGGTTTTGAAAATCTTGGAAAATTATTGATGGGTTTTTGAGATATGGATAAATGATTTGATCAGGTTTTTGTGTTATTTATTGGTTTGGTAATAAGCCGCGTTTGGGTGTGTTGAATTAACGTTTTCCACGTTTGTTGGTGATGATGTACGAGTGAGTGAGTTTTGTGATTTGACTAGGAAATGTATGTATGACTAACCTTTTTTTTTTAAATATGACTTCACTTTTTCCAACTATGAATTATGATGATTATCATAGCAACGTCTTGAAACCCGGTTCGATCCGGTCGGGTCAACTAGTTGAACCGGTTCCGGTAAAAAAAATGGTCAAATTAAACCGGGTTTTATATTTTCGAAATCCGATTTGACCCGTCGGGTTTAAAGTGACCCGGGTCAACTCGGTTTTCGAGACCCGGTCGGGTTTTGATTTTTTCATTTTTTATACAAATAAAGTAAGTTTTTTTTATATATTTGCGATGTAATTTTATTTGTTACATGTTATATTTGGTAGTAAATTGTTTTTAGGCTAAATATAAGATATATATTCATAATTTATATATAAAACTTTTTGTATTATTGCAATTTTTTTTTTTTTTGAAAACCGGGTTAACCCGGCGATCGAACCGCTTGAATCGGTGATCCGGTGACTCAACCGGGTCGATTAAAAACCCGGTTTTTAAAACATTGCATCATAGTGAACAATAAGAAACTTTTTGTAATAAAAATTAGGTTATTGACTTGTTAAAAAATCATACATTGTTTAAACTAGGATAAGTAGATTGTATATGAATAACAACTTAGATTGGTATGTTTGGTAAAACTAACAGTCGTAGTTGTTGTAAATGTTCTGAGTTGTAGTATCACTTGTTAAGTGTGTGATAATAAAAAATATGTAAAAACAGTAGTGACATTAGACGATTTACATTTTTTCTGCCATCTCATCTTTCTTTTTCCAACGACCTACATACGACATTTTATTCACAGTAAAGCGACCTACATCTTCTTTTTTTTTTAAATTAACAGCAAAATTAAAATTAATTAATAATAAAAAACCATTACATAATTATTCAAATACATTTAAAAGACATTACAATAAAAAAATAAAACTTAAACTAAAATCCATTATTATGTTGCTGGTTAAATAAAAGCATCTCAATTTCTCTCCAAGCAGCATGATCTTTCAAAATTCTCCAACACATCTCCAATATAAAGTCACGTCCGTACTGCGTTTCATATTCCGCTAACGCTTTTTGAAGCAAAGTGAGGTTACATGACTCTCTCTCGTTCAACCGTTGAACATTATCGTAAATGGCAATAAATGCAGCAATTTTAGGACGAATCGTACGTTTACATTTCATGATGATGGCATCGTATCCTTGGATATTCTTCTCCATTTCTTTTTCAAAGTAAGCAACAACCTCCGACCAAAACCCTCTCATATTCATTTTATCTCCGGTGACGTTGTTTTCCGTTACGTCGCACCACGCTTTACACAGCGCGATCTCTTCCGCTGTTGTCCATGGTTGTGACGATACCTGGTTATCAGTCGTCTTGGTATTTCGACGGCGGTTTGAAACGGAAGTCGAACCGTTAGACATTATAAATAAAAATGAGAAGTATAATATAAAAATGGTTTGAATTTGTGTATAAAATGGTGAAATGAATGTGGTATTTATAAGTAGGGGTGAGCAGAAAAAACCGAAAAAACCGAAAACCGAAAAAATCGACCAAAACTAGAAAACGATGGTTCGGTTTTTACTTTTCCAAAAACCGAAAAATTTCGGTTCGGTTTTTGTCCAGAAACCGAACCGAACCAGTTTTATAATAATATATAATTAATATAATATAAATAAATAATTAATAAATCCAAATTTTAAATTCATATTTATTTTGTGGGTGGAATTATAATATATATCTTAAAGTTTATATATGTGTTTGTCATATAAATATGTTTACTTGATAATATATCGTTACATATATGACAATGATCGTACTATATGTATTTTCACTTGCATGTGTGTGTGTCTCATTTATATGTGTATAAATGTAGAAGTTTGGGTAAACATTATTAGCCTCATATTGACAAAAAAACATAAAAAAATAATCAATTTTCTACGTAAAACAAGTTTATTAATATAAATTAGCCACAACCAAATATAAACGGTCTGAAACCGAACCGAAAAAACTGAACTGCCAAAAACCGAGCGGTTTCGGTTTTTGGTTTTATAAAAACCGAATATTTCGGTTTGGTTTCGGTTTTAGCCAAAAACCGACCCAAACCGAACCGTGCACACCCCTATTTATAAGGTTTAAAGGGTTTTAATTTAAAAAGTTTTTTTTATATTATATAACGGTAGGTAGGCTGTAATCAAGTCAAGCTTTTATCAAGCAACTCGAGCTCGAGCTTGAGCTTGACTCGATCAAGCCGAGCGTTTATCGAGCTCGAGCCCGAGCCTAATAAACAAGCTCGAGGAAAGAAATGTATTAGTTGGACTGACTGTCTTAAATCGCCTTTGTAATTTCTAGCGCCTTGCTAGTTCTTTTCTAATAATATGCCGCCGTTCAAAAAAAAATAAACAAGCTCGAAACACATAGCGAGCCGAGCTCGAGCTTTCAATAGCTCGAGCTCGAGCTTTTATCGAGCTTTTCGAGCTTTCATGTACATAAATATTTTTGTTATACATATTTATATAAACAACGTAAATGCTAATGTGAATATTGGTATAATGGTTAAATATTTATCGTTGAAGGATATTTAAACCCTAATGCTCATATGTTTTGTATAGAATCTTTACTCTTGAGTCCGTCATGTATTTTCTTGACCTTATTTTTTTTTTTTTGAACGGCGGAAATATATAAAAGAAAAAAGCTAGCAAAAGCTAGCAAAACAAGGATTACATGAGAGTTTTCGTAGGGTTTTTTATCCAATCAATCCATCTAATGCTAAACTTAGGATTTCTAGATGAAATCCACAAGTAGGATTGATGAACGAACAAATCCCAAACATTCGCCTTTTTAAGTTTTATATCCGAGAAGACCCAGGAGTTACGAAAGTTCCAAATAGACCACAACATGATAGAAGTGACACCTTCGAGAATAATCTTGGGGCGTTTCGGCATGTGGGCAGCGAAGACAACATTTATGAGTAAATTCGAGCTTTTCGAGCCGAGCTCGAGCCTTATTTGAATATTATTCGAGCCGAGCTCAAGCTTTGATGATTAAGGCTTGTCGAGCTATCGAGCCGAGCTCAAGCCTAACTTTCAAATTTCGAGCCGAGCTCAAACCCTGTCAAACTCGAGCTCGGCTTGGCTTGATTGCAGCCCTTAACGGTAATATTTATCTGTTGCAAATGCGACCCACTCATGCATTTTGACAACTGATGACCGAGTGCGAACAACACCCCACAACGAGGCGATCGACATTTGTTGTGGGTCGACTGTAATGGTCGACCGGCAATTGCGTTGAGCCTTAGTGAAATTGGGTGATAGTGCTTTTATTAGTATTACCAACTTGTTTTAAAACATTCTTAAAGTGGTTACTTAAACTTGTTGAAATTGCTATTTAAACTAGAGTTTATTTTCGACATATCCAACATACATTTTGCTTAATATGTGATCAAGGCAATAAAACTGTATCTAGTAGAAATTAGGTTATTAACTTGAAGGCCATACATTGTTTGTAATAGGATGAACATATATGAATAACAACTTGATCGGTATGTTTAGTAAAATTAAGAGTTATAGCTGTCGTAAACGTTGAGTTGTAGTTGTCATTTGTATTAGTGTGAGATGACAAACAAAATGAAAAAACCACAAGAAAAGAAAATTGGTAGTAGTGCTTTTATTGGTATAACCAACTTGTTTTTAAAGTTGTTAAACTTGTTGATTATTGTTATTTAAACAAGAGTTTATTTATTTGGTTTAATATGTGATAAAAGGCAATCAAAATGTATCGTTTATTTAGTATATACGTCTAAATTTTGGTTACACAAGTTAATACGTATCATCATTTTCGAGCTATTAATATTATGGGTAATTTGGTATCCTTAATTTCAGGCAGTGCCGTAGCTAAACGAACGGAGGCCCTATGCGAAAGTTTATACGATAACTAAATCTGATGGTCAAAAATATATTATACCATGGAAAGCAAAATCATAGTGTTTTGATGATATATCTTAAGTTTTAACAAATATTTACAACAAAATATTGCACAACGGTAACAATTTTTGTGTGGAAGTAATTTTGAGGCCCCAAATATATAACGCGGTATATATTTTGAGGCCTTTAAAAATTTGAAGCCATGTGCGGTAGCACACCTCGCACACCCTCGAATACGGCTCTGATTTCAGGTAATTTTGATTATATCCACTTTACAATTGGAATTCTACAAGTCACTCTATTGTTAAATGATTAGCAAATACATTATTGATGCTAAATTTTGTTTATGGTACGGTGTTTATAAATTGACAAAACTTTATTTGTGCTTCGTCACAATGATATCAAATATTTCTTAAGCTTGGTAATGACGATTATTTCGTAAGAAAAGAAACACATAATCATGTCAAACATGTGGATTGATACTAATCTAGTAAGCCTTACCCTTCTTTTCGAAAACCTTCATTGTCGCTAAAGCGATATGATTAGGTTCATAAAGATAATGAAATTCTCCGGTGACAACGAGTGGCTAAATCATAACTAAAAGCATTTTCAACCATTAAATCCTTAGTTAATATACTCGTAACTTGTCATATCCACGTTTTGTCATTTTTATGCAAGGCGTACAAAAAGCCAAGATGTAACCACAAGTTTATGTGGCTCAAAACCGTGACATATTCTTCAAGAAAACAAAAACAAAAAAATCGACTTTCAATAGCAACAAAAACTTAAACATCCATTCACATATTCCCAAAAGAAATAAGTGGTGTCAAGAAAGAGTTCGAAGCTAGATAAATAAATGGATTATGTGTGATATTTTGTTATTTAAATATTGTATATATGTTTTTTACTGAATGAGCTAGGTAAATATGAAGTGCGGCATGATATGTTCACTAAAAATTTACAAAAAAAAAAATTCACACAATGATGTAGTAAGACTATACGTTCAATCAAAATAATAATAAAAAAGAAGAAATTCATTTGATTAGACAAGTTATCTTATCACATCATTGTGTAGAACTTATTTTATAAAAAATTTATGGGCATGGACTGAACGAGGAACATATTTGACTAGGTGTATAAATATTCTTGAACCATAATACAAAAAACACAATTCAATAAACCGAGTTCATTTAATCTGCATTTTAAAAAATTAATATTGTATATTTTTTTACTGAATGAGCTAGGTAAATATGAAGTAGTGGGTAAAAATATGGATGCAAGAATGAAAGGCCGGTGGTATAACTCGAGAGTTGTTGACTGAGATGGTCGGAGGAAAGGGCAAAAGTGTATTTGACCATCACTAGAAACCGTAGGCAAAAGGACCAAGAAAAAGTGAATAATGGAGAGTCAAATCAACTTTTTTTATGTGTTGACCACATTTAATTTAGAAGGAACCGTGCATCATGCACCATCTTGGATGCTTAAAATCATAAAAGACTTTTTTTCATTTATTATATTAAATTTTTCAATAAATACTATTCATCAAAAAGTCATAATAAAAACCTGCTCCAATGCTAAATTGTACACAAAAAAATTTTGAATGAAAAAAATACACTACAAATAAGTAAAAGGATGAAGCATTAATTGTAAAAAGTCTTTCTCAAACCACTTGAAGAATACCAAGTCATTGTGTAAAGCTTTTCAAAAAGCTATGTTTTGCAATGCTAATAAGTCTTCCAAAAACTTTCCCAAATAGTAAAAAAGCTTTAGAAAAAGCTTTGCATGGGAGATGCTGAGCATCCATAATGCTACCAAGTCTTCAATGACTTGAAGCATTTATTGTCATAAATGGTGAAGTTGTTTTAAGTTACAGCATTTATCACAAGAGTTATAAAGTGAAAAGCTTTTGCTTTTCAAAAGACCACACTCCCACCCACCCTACCTCCCCCCCCCAACCCCCCCTGGCTTGGGCAAAGTATTTGCTTTTCAAAACTCTTTGAAAGCCTTTGTCACAGGGTAAAAAAAGTCTTTTGAAAAGCGTTCTCACATAGTAAAAGCTTTGCTACAAAACCACCTCAGTGGAGATGCTCTCTAGCAGCAATCGGTACAGCGGTAGCCTATTGGCTCGTGCTACTAACAGCCATAAAAATTGTGGCGCCAACCAGATCGTATGTGGCACATTGCCTCGGCGCATAGCTACCCAGCCGGCGCCATAGCCATTTCCTTTTTTTTAACAATTTCTAGCGTGGCAAACCGGTATATCACTCATTTTTTGAATTTTCTAGCCGTTGGAGGCATCATAACACCCTTTTTTTACCCCTTAAAAATCTATAAATACCTCCTTATTCCTCCATATTTTACACACTCCTTCAATATATTTTATAACACAATATTCTTTACTTTTTATATTTTTTTCTCTTCCAAAATGAATCCCAACTATCCTTGGATAACTAATATGCTCAACGACCCTTCAAACACATATTCGGGAAAAATCGGGGGTCTTCTTGGTAATCAAACCCGACCGAACCCAACCCTCAACCCCACAACTTTTCCAACTTTATAACCGTTTAATTGCGATCACCAATTGCTCTTTCAAAATTTCCCACCTTCAAACAAACAAAATGTCGCATACCAATCTTTCTCAACAACAAACCGCTAGTTCCCAACAACCATCTTAAGAAATTCAAGAAGAAGAAGACGAGACGGAACCGGTCCCAACTTCGACGTTAAGAAACCCGGTTCACGTGGGAAACGTGTCAAGACAATTGCTAAAAAAACGTTAACTCGGAACCGCAACCCGAAACCGTCCGAGTTCAAAAATTTTGGAGCAAGAGAAAGAAGATGCTTTTGGCTCGAATGTTTCAATCAATATGAGGATCCCGAGTGGTTTCGGATCAACGAATGCTTCGATATGGTACAAAAAAATTCGCTATGCATATAATGAGCACGCGCGAAAAAAGGGCTTTATGTCTTCGTACAAGAACATGAATGACGGGAAAGAGGACTTTATGAATTTGGATGTTGGACGTTTACATTCGTTAGTATAAATAAACGAAGGCTCTGAAGTGGGGAGGCGACAGAGAACGATGAAAATTTGATGACTCGTATTCTGAAATCTTATATCGAAACATGAAAAATCAAGATTTATTAAGGCACAAAAAGTGCATGAAACTTTTTGAAGGCAAGCACAAGTTGGAAACAAATCCCGAATCACAAATGCACGCCTAAATCGGATCGGGTTACCAACACCAACGAGGAACCCGAGCTCTTTGGAGACGACGCGTTACCTCGTCCACCCGGCATGCATAGGATTGCTAAGAGTCGACGTTCTTCAACCTCTACCGCTAGTTCCGGGTCAAACCCGGCAATGTTTCAAGAAATGATGCAACAACAACTCGAGATAGAGCGGAAGGAAAAAATGGAGCCTAATTGACGCCGAGGTGAACTTGCGTAGTTTGTTATCAACGATTTCTAAACGGGGTGGCCCGAGGACTGACAGTTTTACAAATCTCGATAGGACGGGATGATAGATCCGATGCGCGGATATTGTCAAGCACCCAATGCCGCTCCCGTGCTTTATATCATCCGAATAACTAATTTAATTTATGTATTGTTTTTAGTAAAAAATTTCATATTTTTTTAAGAATGTAATGTTTTAATTAAGTTTAATGAAGTTTTATTGAAGTTTAATTAAGTGTATTTGTTATGTATTTAAAAAAAGTGATATGGCTTGAGCCAACGAGGGAGGCACCTGAAATGTGGTGTCATAGCAATTCTGGTGTCATAGGACTTTTGCTGATGTGGCAGCACTTTTTGGTGCTATGGCTTACGTATGGACACTGTACCAGTGCTTTAGAGCTCTCGGTACCTATATGTCCCTCATTCTCCGGGCAAAACGTCGCCCACAGCGCCATACAATTGATACCGGACATTGCGTCGTCCAAAGTGTATAATGAAAAAGTTAAAATAATAAAAAGGATGCACGCGGCCACCCCAAAATGTACCCCTTTTTCTGTGTACGGAGGATGAGAGTTGGTGTGTTTTATCGTGTAATGGTTGATTCATGTTAGTATAAGAAAAATTGTTGTGCATGGCATCACTGGTGCAACGACGGACACCGCTGACACAGGACCATAATGCTCGCGCTCCTAGTGCTCTTAGAGCACCCACAATGCATTTAGTCATTTAAAAATCAACCTTCTTAATTCATTCACCCTAATAATGGAATCCCAATCGTAGCCAGGGTGTCACACGCCGGAACAAACAGCTGTAATTAGAAGAAAACAACGTTTGTTTATCTCTCAAATCACAAAAGGTTAACTGACGCCATTCGCAGCCATGGTTTCGTAATTAATGAAATTATGAAAAGAAATAAGTGGCTTATCCATGGGCGTTGCCTTGCTCTCCCTGATCGGACGTTCGGTCACGTACGCGTTATAGAAGTACAGGGCACTGCGGATAAGAAATAAAAGATCGCTCAAAATCACTATTTTTCGGAGCTTACCCGATCGTAATTACTAGTCGCAGATAGAAGAGTCTTTATTAGTCTTTATTCTTAATCAAGATAACTATCTTTATATTTGTTTGTACCTTTAATTTTACCTTTTAATAATTATATTTATTCATCAATTCAAGCTCTCGTGATTTCGCCGCTCGAATTGCGGGATACTAACTGATAGACTAGAGGCCCGACCCCGTTTATGGTCTAGGTCCATTGGGGTTTATAATTAGGGTTTCGGTCTATGTTTTATAAACTTCGTATCAATAATATGTGTAACATACAAGTAATTCATCATTCAATAGTTACGATATAAAAATATATAGAGTTTTAATTCCTTTAAATGAAAAATGATGTACCCTTTGTCGTTCCTGTATTATGATATGATATCTACACTTTTGTTAGATGAAACGATGACTAACTATTAACCTGTAATCGTCCTTTATTTTACATTCGAGTTGTTGTAAGAAGTAAACTACTTTGAATAATTCTTGTTTAACAAACAATATAGACTAACATAGGGCAAGGACTCATTTCTTGTAAATGTGTTTCTTGTCAATTTTAGATGTATCACTTGATTATGTATGTAGGGATGACTAATTAGTAATCGATAATATGCTCGCAATATTGATTTTGATTGCGTTCTCGAGTTGCAGATAAACCGCTAGACTAAAGACCAACGTGTTTCTCGTTTTGAACACATGAAATGTTTCGATTCATGTGTTTGTGGTTGTGTTTTGTGCTTAGTTTTGTTTTTCTTCTTCAAACTAACTACAAGATTATCATAGAACCTATTAGGCTATCAGCAAGTTTACGATTAGGTAATATATCTGTTTCGCCTTTTTGACTAATGAAACCTACATGTAACTAATCGATAGATTAGTGTAGTCCATAGTCCCGATTGGAGGGTGGCAAAACGAAATTATTTTTAATATCATTTGCTAACATAATAATAGAATGATAACATGACACATGACTTATGTTGTAGTTCAAGTACGACTACGACAAAGCATATAATGTTAACGTAGTAGTAACATACACAAGCTAAGAGTTGATTTCTATAATCCAAAAGAACCATTATTATGTTTTCATATAATCTTCAATCATTTCTATGGCCAAAGATATATATCCAAACACATAAGCAATTTAACAGTGTGAACATGACTAAAATTTAGGGATGGGCACGGTACGGAATCGGTATTGTACCGTCTTTTTCCCGAGGATGAAAAGGTGTATCGGTATTGTACCGTCTTTTTCCCGAGCATGAAAAGGTGTAACACCAACAACTTCTTTGATAAAAAAATATATTGACGAGAATGTCTCTAGATTACGAACAAAACGATATGTTTTTTAGAAACATACGATTTTATAAAAAATGTCGAAACTTAATATATATTTAAGAAGAAGAAAAAACTTCAAAACACACCCTTAACCTACTTATTAACTTATTATATATCACAATAGGCGCGAGATACGACGTCGTATCCCTGCGGCCTAATATGGACAAATCTATGCAACTTTACTTCTTACAATAATTACCTTATACTTCTTGCCATTTACGGTTTTTTTATATAACAAGTTTTGTTTATCAAATATCTAACAAATATCCGACGACTTCTTTAATAAAAAAACATACCGACGTGGAGGCCTCTGGATTATGATCAAAACGATCCCAATATAGATATACTTTTAAGATACGTACAATTTCATAAAAAATGTTGAAGTTTAATATATGTTGTTTTTGGGAAGAAAAAAAGTTTTGAAACACACCTTTACATATCCAATAACTCTAATGACTACCCTATACATATCGAAAACATCTTTACATAGCCACTCAAACTAAAAATAAATAAATTGTATAACGTTAAAAGGAAAAACTTAAGATAAACTTTCGAAAAACTAAAACCGCCTTCATAAACCTAGCAGAAAACGTCTCCGACAAACGACATATACGGAAACCAATTCAAAAACAGCCCCGTCGCAACACGCGGACATTAATTCATAAAAATATATAAAACCCAAATATATAATTACGTCTTTATCCAGTTTCCTTTTATGGTACATCACTTGTTATTTCTATATTCATTTTTTAAAATATACATTAAACTAAGCTTAACTAAACAATGAAGTTTGGCTTAACGATTTAAGTGACACTTAAATATGATCAGTGGGTAAAAAAAGTCCCATCTAACACAAGAGGCATGATTATATAATTTCGTAACTACGTCATGACATTATCCAAAATAATTTAAAAAACTAAATGCTAAATCAAACCATAACGTTATATAAAAGCTCTGTCAACGGGTTATAACTAGTTAAAAAAAACTCATCAAATGTATCAGGCTACTCAAAATATATATTTCAAATACTGACAACATAATTTTTCTTAGGTTAAATGCCGTCAACAAACATATACAAAAATGTCAAAGATACTTAAATGACTTTCATTTGATGTCGTTTATATCAAAGCAGGCTTGATTAGAAAATGATTATGGGTCAAAAATATACCAAAGTATAGTATAGATTAGTCCCCCATAATGTTGTATTACTTATTATCCACATATTTGCAAACTAAAAATTAAATCAAAGGTAAAATGCATCTTAAAATCCGAGTTGACGTGACCGGTTTAATCAAGAACCACCTCGACCATTGGAAGTTGGTTTAAGAAAAGCCGGTTTAATCGGCAGTTCAACCGGCAACTAGGAGGTTGGCCCGACCAATTAAAAACAGTTTTTTGAAAATGGGTATATGTTTGGCGCATAACATTTAATAGCGGTGAATATTGAACGTTGTATCTTTATTAATGCTTGTTTGGCAAGCAACACATAGTTTTATCTATTTTATTTTTACTGAATGCTCATTTTCTAACGCACTATTATGTAGCATTTAAGAGCGTTGAGTCTTTAAAGTGATGTTTTACACATTATGATTACACATACAACAATGTTACCAAACGTTTCGATAGAAAAAAATTACTACTCCTTACTGTTTACTTACTGCTACTGCTAATTTTACCAAACACACCCACTAACTCATTTCGTCTATCAAATCATATTAATGTTTTTAACATGAAAATCACATTCTTTATTCCATTACAAATGTCAGAAACACATCACAAACGTTTATATTTGACTTTTTTACAATGTAATCAATGATAGAAATTGTTTTCAAGATTAAGATGGCTTGCATTAGCTCAACCACACATACATGGACCAGTTAGCAATGAAGGTACATCACTTCAGGCCCCTTGCCTACCCTTTTTGGTCATTGGTTAGGTACATTCACATTTTTTACGTTTGAAATGCGAATTCGTGTGCATTCGAGAGCTTGAGAATCTTGCTTGATTGATATTGAAGGCGAGATCACAATCGATATAAAGGTAGAAAATGAAATGCATTTCCATTTCCGACCCACTAAGTAATGATCAACTTGCAGAACTTAGATTTACAAGCTCATGATTAATTAGAAGATTAGTGTATGATCATAATAAACTACCATATGTGCAAAACCATCGCTTTATGATGAAGTGGAGATAACCCGAGACATTTATTCCAAAAATCAGGCTGGTGGACTAGGGGTTCGGGGAATCATGCAGATCCTCATATTAGCATGTAGTTAGAAACTTGTATGCCAGATGGCTTCATCACCTTCACCGCATAATCTGTGTACGTCTTTCATTCTTTCCACTGATTTGCATATGCCACTACAGCTCCAATCGAATGAAGCTGCGCACATGTTCCCTGCTTGGGTTTTCCACTCGCAATCTAGTTGGTTGAAATAAAAAAAAGGACTCGTTATCATAGTTGTTGTTGGTGTAACATACATAAAGTGGACGGCCAAAAAGAGGAAGTAATCATGTCCATATATGATCACTTAAAACCCACTCATACGAGACGCTTTTGTGAAATAAAATCATAGTTCCGCTAGTGATACAAGCATTTAAAACTTATCTTTGCTATATAAAATTAGAAATATATTCATCTTTTTTCTTCACTAAGGCCGACCATGTATTAAAACTAATTTTTAGGTCGCCAATGTATGCATTTGTTTTCGCCATTGTACTATTGAAACCTGAGTCGTTAAAAGATGGTTTTGGGTCCCCTTTGGGTCATTCTGCGACCACTATGTCAATACTTTTATATAAACATTAATATGATAAACAAAGATATATCGTGTTTATCACAAATTTAACATTTTTAGGGAAAAACTATCATGTCTTAGACTCGGTTTTAGAGGGTTTTTTGGTTACAAAATGTGTCCCAAATGGGATACAAAGCCATCATTTAGAGACTCAAACGTGCACACAAAAGTACAATGACTAAAACGGGACAAGTGAAAAGTGCGTCCGTGTTATATGTAGAGAATATCCGAAGATATCAATTACCAACATTGAGGATTAGAGAGGAAGAAAACAATATATATAAGCGTTTGGAGGTGGTGGAAAATGCTTACCAGGGGGTGTTTGGCAGCACAGGCTTCGATCGTCAATATGTTCAACGTCAAGACCAATAAACCAAGACCCTAATGAGACATCTTCATTTGCATATTTATGAAGCATGTGACTGAAGAAACCAATATTAATCAGTGATCACAATAAAAAAAATTAACAAAAAGTATCACAAAGTTGACTATATATGCTAACCGATTGACAGAAATATAAGTGGCCAAATCTCTAGATATCGCATATATTTGTCCCGTTGCATGCCTAAAATATTTATTTCCATCTTCGCCAAATTTCCAGTATTCAGGTTCGTGGTACTTGACTCCTCTGCATTTAGTTTTGATTATAAGATAATATGTCAATATAACATACAAAACCATAGAGAAAAGAGAGAACATTAAGATATTGAAAATCGTACTTTTGTGCAAGAACGGGTCCTGACTTCATACAACCGATATAAACACGAGGTTTTGAGCGATGACGGGCCAAAGTAGAGCCGATCATACCTACATGAAATAACAAGATTAACCTCCTAGTTTCATAAATAAATTATTCGATATTAAATAGATTATAAGGAGAGCTAACCAAGATTTATATGAACATCATCATCTACTTTGATGTAGAAATCAGCATCCCACTTTGCAACAACCGTTGAGAAGTATATTTGAGTTTTCGAAGACAACTCATGGTATCCCTCAACGTGGTTCTGCAGTTCCAGACAATGTCACAAAAATATAAACAAGACGTCATACAAATATATGATTTCATGCATATTGACAGAAATAGCTGTTTAACATACCAGCCTTAAAAAGTCCTGATGCTGTTTGTCTTCAACATCAATGGCATTGTCCAAATGCCCGTCTGATGTTGCACTGAACCACCAACAATCAATATAGTTTGTCATTAGGGAAATGAAAGAAGTAAAAAATCCGGATACGTTTATTAAAGTTTCGAGGTGGCAATATGGGTGGGCTGGGCTATTGCCGTATGAGGGAAAACGGGTTCAGACAGAGGCTAGGTCAGGTTAAACTGACCCGCTAAACACAATTTATTTGTCCATTTTTAATACGAGTAATAAATAGCAAATGTGCTAATAGTTGTTGTGGAAACAAGATTATTGCCAATATAATCTAAATTGTTAAATATATATGATTCATAAGGTTGTATCAGTACACATAGACTTTAGATGGTGTTTGGGATTGCTTCTTTAACTGCTGATCTGCTTACCTTTTAAGCAAATAAATAATTTGCAGTGTTTGGATTGAACTGCTTTTCTGCTTTTTTAGAGCAAATAAGCACTTAAAATAAGCAGGTTGGTACGTGCCTGTTTTTGAAGCAAATAGCAGTATGAAATAAGCAATCCCAAACACCCCCTTAGACTACTTTCACCCCGTATCACATGTTCCCCTTTTGGACACATTTTTTGTTTTATTTGATATGCTCGAGATTAAACACAACCCAAAATGGCCCAAGTCCCCAACATCTATTCGAGATTAACCCACCTGTGTCCTATGACAAATCGTATTATAATTCCTTTCTCTTTCTCCAATCTCAATAAATCCTTTCCTGAACGAAAAACATCAAGAAGTTGTGTAATGTATCTAAAGAAACACAAAGTGAGCATGTGTATCACCAACATCAACAAAAGTTAAAACCTTGAGGCATCCATGTTTCTCTAATAGAGTCTCTTCGTTTTCGGCTGCTATGTGCAGTCATGATCCCCATGACAAAAAACAACTTCTTGCGCTCATTTGATGCCTCGGATACAGGTTTCTTAGCAGATCTAGCTGAAGCAAGCTGCATTTCTAGTGAAGAGATTGTTTTGTCTAGAGTCCTGAAAGTTTTTGTTTCATGATAAATAAACGAGTGAAAGAAATGATTTTTGAAATGATTACTGCAAAAAAAAACAACCAACTTTGGTCTGTTTTCGACAGGATTAAATGCATAAAAATTCAAGGCTCCATAGAATTTGATTGATAGTCCTTTTAGACAAATGCTATTTTGAATATCTAGAAATTACCCATCAAGGATTTAAGGTTCCATAAATTTAATTGAAGGCAATTAGCCCTTTCAAAAAATACTAGTTTTGAATAGTGTTGATTGACATGGAAGAAGGAAGTTACATTATGACGTCATGTGTATGTGTCACTTGAGAGAAAATATCTCCAGCTTCAACGGAAGCATCCTGAACGAATAACATGTTAGACTTGAAAATGTACATGACCAACGATAGCACTATACTAAAAGAAATAATATAAAGTACTCGCCTTATCATCGCAGTTGATATCAGATTTCTCCAAGGATGAAGATTCCTCGTCTGTTTCGATATGAACTGGACTGATGCCAAATCTACAACAGTAAACAACCAACAAAATGAGATTTAAAAGCAACAGAAATCCACAAATGCTTATAAATGAAATTTAAGCTATTTATCTTGTATGGAGTACTATGCACAAATGTGTAAGCATATACATGTAGCAGAGACGTTGAAAACATATATTGAAGGGGGATACAGGTTTCGTATCATTCTAAAAAACTGTTTAGTTCTCGGTTTACATAGCTCAAAAGCAAATGTCTTACATCTGAATACTACCGAAGCAAGTTCAGATATATTCAGATCATTTCTGCAAGTATCCTCATTACTTAAGTTTATCTCAGCCATATAATATCTTAATGGAGTTTATAATTTATAGTCAACTACAAGATAGTCGAGGCAAGAGACAAAGATAGGCATACGGAATACCGAATGAGAGTAAGAATTTTTCAAATGAATGACAACATAGAGTTGCGAGAAAGTGGCATTAAACTCTGACCCTCTCATTTTGGGGCATGCATTTAAAGAGACACTACATTCAGATATTTGCTAGTTTCATAGGGGTCACTCTATAACACGAGAGAAAACTACAGTTGACTTTGGGAGAAGCGTTTTACTAGATAAACAAAGGTTTATCAGCATAGATGAAGGAACATGTAGAACGAGATAGAAGAGTAGGTACAGAGATCTGTTAAAAATTGTCTATCAACTATATAAAGTAAACTATTGATTATATAGTGAAATTGGTTCATAAATATGTTGTGGCCCCCCAGAGTAGGTGTGATTGCTCTGAACTGCATTAACAATTTCACGTGTTCTTTGTGTTGCTTGTTTAATGCTATTATCTTACTCTAAAGATTTCAACTATCTGATAGAGCATCTAAGGCAATATGTGGCATTTGAAGGAAGATGTATCTACATCGTGGAGAACATGAAGGCACGGCATGAGGGTCAATTACACATCCAAAATTGGTGGAAGAAAACAACTATACATACCTGAAGGCAAGGATGAGAGCCTTCGTCAAGTCAACTGATGACTGATGAGAAGACATGGAAAAGTTTTTAATCAAACACGATGGGTTCTTCCTACAGTTTCGTGTACTGAAACCTGAAGTTTCTTGGACCACTAAATGAGACACTATGTCAGCTTCAAACTCTTATGAAATGAATGCAATATTCAGACGCATACATCATAGGCAGTTTAAACTGACAATTAAATACTACTTGTTACAGCCATTCGATATACAAAAGATGTAACAAAGAAGTCGTTATCTGAGTTTAACTGTACTTTCATATAGCCATTGAGATAGCTATGTACACATGAAGAATGCCAAAAGAGTTGCATTCTAAAGCATTTCAAAAGTCAAAACTTTGCATAAGAAAATGATTATTTAGCCTACATGGAAAGAACTAAGGAATCGATTTACTAAAGATCTTTTCGATATAACCTATGGCACCTGGTGAACATCCTTCCGAAATTTGTAGTTCCCTTTTCATGTACCTATAAAGTCCTAATACTCTAGAATCAAGATTTCGAGTAAGTTGCATCTGAAAGCTTTATTTGATCAAGGGCCGGGGCACACGGGTCCTAGTACTATCCAGGTGTGAAGAAGCCCAGAGGTGACTGCAATGAGCAGATATTTGACTCGCCAGCCTAAATAACCAGAAAGCACTAACGATTTAACTTGAACTAAAAAAAACCAACAATCTTTGATTCTAAACGGATGAGGTCTTTGACTCAGATATACGCGGCCTAACCTGGTATCCCCGTGACCATTTCCGACCCTTTCCCTGGCCACCCCCAAGACGTGTACCTAGTGAGGTTTGAACCTAAGACCTCTTGTGAGGACATTAGGTCGCCCGACTGCTACATTGTAGCTGCTATACTATTCTCAATAGTGACACCCCACCCGCGATTCCCATTACACTAAATCTGTCTCAACACGAAATTATCAAGATTTAGCAAGTCCCCAAATCTTAGCACATCCAGCCAACACCAAAACACATAATTCAGACCAAAAAATTAACCTTAACTAATTAAAAAAAAAACAGATAAAACATCATATCAAACAACAAAACAAGATTACTAAAAAAAATTCATCATTTTTACAGGATCAAGATTATACCTGTTAATGAAGATGACACCCAAACTAAAACTAACAATGCAGAAGAATGTGACCCATCTAGGTGAAAAACCCGACCCGGATCCAAGTTTATGGGTATGGGTCAGTTTAGTACCATACTTTAAACCCATTTTTGAAATGAGCTAAAAAATGATAAAGATATGTGCTTTTTTCTTATTTTCTTATGAGTTTTGAGACACCATTAATGAAATGAAGCGAGATTTAAGGAAGATGAAAGGGGTTTGAAAAGGGTATATATGTAACGGATAAATGTGGCTAAATTAATTAAATAATTAATGTTTTAATCATATTTAGTAGTAGTACAATATTGTTGTTGGACACCTATGATGTTAGTAGTTTTTTTTTTTTAATGTTATATTAATACAAATTTTAAAAATAGAAATTCACGCAATGACATGGTGCCATCATCGGCTATGTTATGTTCATGAACTGCTCCATGAACGTCCACATGTACTCGATATAATGTTCGTAAAATGTTTATTATTGATGGTCTTAGCGTATTCTCTCTTTTCTTTAATTAACCCGATTATATGCAGTTACTCATTTTTTTAAATTTTTATGTAAACTTTGACTGAGAATAACATTTTTTCGAAAAAATAAATAATTGACGGATTATTTTCAGTTTATCAGATTGTTGGAGTCATTGATTCAGATGTACGCGATTTTAGAAACACAATTGTTATTTTTGAATAATATGAACTCAAACCTCATGTAAACGAGTAAATTGCAAAAATGGTCCTTGTGGTTTGGCCAAATTGCAGATTTGGTCCATCGAATTTCAAAATTGCAAAAACAGTCTGTATTTTGAAGGTTTGGTTCCACTTTGGTCTTTGGTCGAACTAAAATGACTAAAATGCCCCTCTTAACGGACGGTTTTTGTAAAAGAACAGAGGGGTATTTTAGTCATTTTAGTTCGATCAAGGACCAAAAGTGAAACCAAACCTTTAAAATACGGACTGTTTTTGCAATTTCAAAATTCGACGGACCAAATCTGCATTTTGGCCAAACCACAAGGACCATTTTTGCAATTTACTCTCATGTAAACTAAAAAGTTGAAAAAAAGTAACTTAATAGTTTTTATCAACAATAATTAGAAACTAAAATTTGTAGGATATAATTCAAGTCAAGTAGTTAATAAACTCAAAAGTAAGTTTAAACAAGTTCTCTCTAAATGTGACTAAACTAATAATATTGGTTTGACACCTATAATGTTAAGGCAATTATTCTCTTTAATTCTATGATGGAATTTATATTTGAATAATAAGGAATATAAAGTATTAGTGGGTAACATGGTTTGGGTTTGGCTCAAGAAGTTTTTTATATATGAAATTGAATCCCAATGATGTTTTTTTATGTGTGACCACATTAGCTAATCAACAAAACGTATCACACAAGCGTGTCCATGTTTTGTGTTCAAATTATTGTGACAATGACTATCTATCTATTCTAAACAAGAAAAATGTTAGTATATGATTTTAAGTACTTTCTTGCCGTTACATATTTATCATCTAAAATAAAGACTTCCAAAATTAAAAATGGACACTAATTTAAAAACAAAAGGAGCGTATGATTGCAATTACTTTCTTACCTTAACATAATAATCATCTTAAAATAATGATAACGGGATCATTTTCATTAACTTACAAATAAATGACACGTAAGGATTAAAAAGATAAACATTAGTATGAGTGTGGATACAATAATTATTTTTACATAATCATTGTGTTAGAAAACGTATTATATTTATTAGTGGTGTTTACGGGACGGTTTAGTTGTAAGATTTTTTAATTATCCATCACGGGGAGGGTAATTAAATTTACTACCTAAAACCGAACCGTGCTAGGCGGGTAACCGGACATGCGAGTACCTGAAGTAAACGGTTACCCGAGGTTCGTGTCACGGTTAACTATTTTATACGTGTAACTGTATAAAAAATACAATGGTCGTAATCGTAAAATATCATTTTAGTAAAATTAAATGATATTGAATAGATAAAATTCAAATAAAAGTTATGCTTGAACTTTATTTCTACCACAAATATGCACGTACGTATCGTTTTTACTAAAAGTCGAATAGATAAAGTGATAAACTATTAACTCGTTGGACACGCTTTGATAAAAGCTTACACGTACTTTATAGTTTATAATTCACTTGTACCTTTTTTTTTATTATTAGTAAAATACTAAAACTAATGTTTTTTATGTGTATCTTTATCTCCTACATATATCTTTTTATCATACAGCATTGTTAAAATATATTTCAAAACTGTGTGACTTATTTTATGAACTACTAAGTATTACTATCTCCGTCTCAATTTTATAGTCCATCTTTCCTTTTTGATACGTCTCAAAATAATTGTCCACTACTAAAAATAATAGGTAGATTTGTTTAAGTTTACTATATTATCCTTAGTCTAAATTGATATTTGCGTAAATAAACAAAAACATTAATTAATTATCATAGGGTAAAACTGTCTTTTTTTTTTGCTTTCGTAAAAACCAAAGCAGTAATTAATGTATTTTTCTTAAACTGTGTAATTCTTATTTGTGGACTATAATTTTAGGACGGAGATAGTATTATGGATGTCTCAAAATAAAGTTAAAGTTTGATCTATTATATGGTCATCCAATCATTATTTTGTTTAAAAGAGTCTATAACAATAATCATTCTTT
>BQNB010032291.1:0-53289 GCA_026074375.1 Tanacetum coccineum | reverse complement strand
AAAACTTTATAATATATATATGTTTATAATTAGGGTTTCATTCATATTTTAACCACACACACATACTCTCCCCTTTATTTTTTTCGGCGCCGTCGCCGGCTCTCCGGCCACCAGCCGCCGCTGCCATCCTCACCCCCCTCAATCATACGCGATCATCCCACCATCATCACCACGTCAACTCCATCATCATCATCCCATCACGCTTCCACCACCACGGCTGCCCCATCTTCGCAGCCACCCCCACCACACCATATCCACCACACCGTTGCTACTACCATGACCCACACAGGGTGCGTGTGGTTTTATTAACAACTAGGGTGCGCTTTGGTTTCGATAAAAGCACCAAGGGTGCGTTGGTTTCTAAGTCACCACAAATGGGTGCGTTTTGGTTTGAAAGTTATACCACAAGGGTGCGTTTGGCTGTAAGTGCACCAAGAGGGTGCGTTTGGTTTGCTTAAAACCCAAAAAGGGTGTTTGTTTATGTGGCTAACACCACGTAGGGTGCGTTTGGTTGTTCTTAACAGCACCAAAAGGTGCGTTTCGATCTGGGTTCATCAGTCGAGGGTGCGTTTAGTGGTGTTCTCAGCCGCTAGGGTGCGTTGGGTTAACATAAGTACCAAGAGGGTGCGTTTGGTTTTGTTATAACAGCTTTAGGGTGCGTTTGTTTCGCTATTTTACAGCTTAGGGTGCGTTTGGTTTAGTAGAAAAACAACTAGGGTGCGTTTGGTTGGTATAGAAATACATAAGGGTGTGTTTGGATCTGGTTCTCAGCCATAGGGTGTGTTTGGTTTTCTTATAAGCACGAATAGGGTACGTTTGGTTTAGTAGAAAAACAACTAGGGTGCGTTTGGTTGGTATAGAAATACATAAGGGTGTGTTTGGATCTGGTTCTCAGCCATAGGGTGTGTTTGGTTTTCTTATAAGCACGAATAGGGTACGTTTGGTTTAGCAGATTGCACCAAGGGGTGCGTTTGGTTTGGCTGTTAACAACAATAAGGGTGCGTTTGGGTTAGTATAAACCACATAGGGTGTGTTTGGGTTAGCAGAAACACCGTAAAGGCATGTTTGGGTGAGCAGAAAAGCACTAAGGGTGCGTTTGGTTGTGCAGAAACGTAATAAGGGTGCGTTTGGTTTAGCGAAACAACAAGGGTGCGTTGGGTTTATATAATCGACAAATAAATATATCGTAAGATTTTATAAATATAAAACCGGATATAATGGTGGTTTAAATGGTTAAATAAATGTGATATTTATTATTTTGTTTAGTTTATATATAACTATATATTTATACGAGGCATGCAGACCCGTGCGAGAATTTTAATTTAATTTTTTGTATAGTTTATTATTATAAAACGAATATAAAATTTATTACGAGGCATTGGCAGTGGGGGGGGGGAACCGTTTTGCGCTTTGCTACCCCAAACGGGTTTTGTTAAATTTCAGGGCTTGCTTTTTTTGCATTTACATTTGATTGCACGTTTTATAATCGATACTTGCTTAAAAAATGATTTTTGGGAAAATGTTGGATGGCCTTGGCACCATGGAGGGGGGTTAATTTGCCCCAAAAGGGGTAAACAAATATTGCTTGGTTATTCGAAGATTGGAATATTGTGGGAAAAGGGGTGGGCTTTTCAATTGTTTTAAAAAGGACGGTCTTTTTGGGTTTATTTTCGATCAGCTTAGGGGTTTTGGTAATGGTAAATTTGTATTCTCATTTGTGTTTTTAAGATACATGGGGTTATGCTTTGGATTTTTATGTATGTAAAATCGGGGGTTTCTCCACTTTTTCTTCTACCTTTAAAAATCTTGGGTTTTTTACTCAAAACTTGGAAGGGGGGGGACAGTAAGGAAGTGGATTATGTGTGGTGTTCACTTCTAAAGGAAAAAAAAAACTAAAGATTCCAAATCCTTTTCTTATTTCTTAAAAAGTTCTAGTTCACGGGGGGGTTCCCCATTTTCTCGAGTTTTTCTTTATAAAACATTATTTAAATGTTTAAGGGCGGAAAAAAATTTGGGGGCACTAGGAAACGGTGCAATCGATTTTCTGGGCAACACATCCGGGATGTTATTTATTTTTGTGATTCGTTGAGAATTGGCTAGGTGAAGTGATCTTTATTTTCTTTGGCCTTACGGCCTTTTCAAAAATTTGGGAAAATAAGCATTTTTCTCAATCTGCAGTATATTCAATTCTTTTTTTGCCCATTTTACTTTTAACAAAGTAACATCCAGAAAAAAAAACTCTTTGATTTTATATTTTTGGGAACCCAATTTTTTTTTTACAGAACGAACTTTGATTATATTTGACCATTTTTACAGCTAAAGTTTTCGTCATACAAAATATCACCTCAGACTGCTTCTGAGAGCTTGTAACAATCGACAAAATTATAAGCAAACAAAAACAGTCTCAAAGTTTTAATGCACGTTAAAAAGGAAGATGCCGTAAAAACTTGAGATTGTATATAAATTCGACCATAAAATATATGTTGTTAACATCAACAGTTCTAAACATGTACTTCGATACCTGTACAACTTCTCAAAACTATATTCCTTTAGAAAGGCACTACTCCAAATTTTAAGATCCAACCCGAAGTTTGATCGAGCAGGCAACAAAATATCTGACATAAATAGCTGCTAACATGTGCCATCTCGAAACAACCATCTTTATGCATAAAACCATCTGCAAGAACATTAACTATCAGACTGATGACCATATCCTTTAAATATTTGATCATATTAGAATATTAGAAACATTGTATTATGGTATGTAAAAGATTATATATCTAAGCTATACCACTATAAGCAACCATAGAATCATAAAAAGCAATTTTATATTTATCATCTACTTCGGAATAAGTACTCCTATTTTTGAATAAAAATTAATGGATGTTTCCTAAACTTTCCCATTAATGATACTGGTATAATAAGATAATTAGTGGTGAAGGTAAGAATGAATCAAACGCACTTGCACAGAAAAAGCGGTTTCGGTTTGTCACTCGTCGGTGTACGACTTTGCATTGGTCTTTCTTTAGAGCCTGGATATCCTTAAGGACATGAGAAACAATACAATCCAGCCTCGCAATCTCCGTACACCAACAAAACAATACAAAACAAAAGACATATTAATAGACGATCCATCAGTTCATTCTTGCAAAATACTAACCGGCACATGTGATCATCAGCACGTAATGACAATACGTGAAAGCTGACGTGAGAACTAACTAACTCATCTACATACGTGAGTTAAGCTATAATTATAATCTTCTTACATGAGATATACTATTACGTACACTTTTATTTTACCCTCATATAGATATGAGATTCCTAATCTTGATCAAAGGTACACATAGTAAAAGCTCAACAAATGTAAACTTCCAAATCTGTCTTGCGTTGAAATGCTTTATATGTTTTTAAAGATTGAAATACTATATAATGCTAACATCTCATACAATCAAACTGAAAAAGTCTCACTACTATACCATATATACTGAAATAGTGATATACCTTATTCATTAACATCGGCATTTTCTGGATCTTCATCTGATTCTGAACGCGAAGGGCATCAATATTTACCATCATCATAATCCCTCTGATCTCTGGCAGGTGGCATTTAGAAATCGTCTTCTTCTATTTCACCATCCTTTTTTTCAGAATCCCTAATCTCAGAGACGATCTTAATAAACAATCTAAACAACCTCTAATCTATTAACGAATTCAGATAGCCTTTAATGAGTTATTTAAAAAATAAATTTACTCTTGCAAAGGGCTTGTCAGGCAGTAACTTCGCTCGGTCTTTCTATTATTTTCTTTGGTCTTTGTTTGCTTACAGATCAAATTAAAAGGAGTCCAAAAAAGGGAAGAAAGAATCAAGACAAAAATGGTGTCATGGCAAGTATAGATATTTTAGAAACAAACATTTTACTATGGTCTGCTGTCCGAATTATACTTTAGAATTATTATCGTGATAGAGACCATCACCGTAGCTGAGTTTACGAAAGCTATGTATAGAAGTTTATACGATAAGTAAATGTAACGATTAAAAGAAGTATATCATAATGACTTTTGAAAGAGAAGAAACCATGGATAAATTTTGAGACATGTGGGTGGTTTGGTTGTTTTTCTTTCAAAAAATGGTTGTTTGGTTTGCAGCTTTGTTGTCAAAATGGGTATTTCGTCACCTTCTTTTCCTGTCAAAATGGGTATACGGTTTGCTATCAAAATAGTTGTATGGTTTGTTGTAAAAATGGTTGTTTGACTGCTGATTTTCTGTTAAAAAGGCTCTTTGGCATGCTGTGAAAATGGGTGTTTGGTTGATGATTTTTCTATCAAAAAAGGGTTGTTTGGTTTGCTGTCAAAATGGGTGTTTGTTTGCTGTTTTTGGGGTAAAAAAGGGCTTGTTTGTTTGCGTTTTTTTCTTTTAAAAAGGTTGGTTGGTTTCTGTAATAATGGGTGTTTGTTTAGATACTGAAGCTGTTCATAGAACTCCATAAAAGCATGCAAATTACCTAATGCTTCTGTGAGTTCTTTTTATTTTGACCTGCAAACACAAAAATATTGGTTACTATGCTTTGCAAAGAACGATTATACAAATTACTAAAAGCGTTCGACTACTACTCGAGCTAAGCAGGTATATCAAACATGTGACTATTGATGTGCCATTGGACGGTCTTGCAATTCCCGCTAGTTTCTTCACGTATTCCTTGTAGTACCCAAGCTGATTGATCATCAAACTTGTACCCTGCATCCGTTTTTTAGCAATTTTGCGTATGAGTGGTAATTTCAATTGCTTCTTAGTAAACATAGATTCAAGATACATTGTATTGAGAACACGTCAGTATCTAAGCCGACTCAAGCCATTTAAACATACTTAAACTGCTCTTGTTACCCAAACCCAAGGTATTTCATTGTTTAACCGACCCATTAAATAATGTCATGGTAAATGATCTAATCGAATTTCATATAATTAATTTGAACCTTTATACTATTGGTTTTCTACAACAACTTAACTCAAAGGTATGGTAACAAAGTATTACTGGATGCAAATAATAAGCGAAACCAAAGCAAAAATGAGAAAGCAACAAATCTAAACGTGTGCGGAAATAGGCTCAAATATGCATACCTGCTATCTCTGAAATGTGTAGACACTCAAATAAGTTATTAGACGGACCATCAGCGCCAATATTCTTTCTTTGTCATCCGAAGAGGATTTACCATCAACCTATCAGTAAAAAAGAACTTTTTATCAGGTTTCCGAAATAATCTTCGTTATTCATTATCGGCGAAGATGAAATATTTAGCCATTATTGAATCAATTTGAAAATAACAAAACTATTAAAAAGCACCAAACTTACTATAGAAGCAAGATAATTTGCATTCATGTATACACTAACGGAGTAAAAAAGATAAATTTCAATAGTTTGTGAGGAAGAATCAATTATTATGGTTTCGTTATAAAGTACTTATACAACGGTTTTCCTTCTTTCATTATGTAGAACCATTTATTCTAATTGGTTCATAGTTTATAGTGCCACAAAAACCTTCTAAAATCATACTACATCAAGTATAAATCAGTATCAAATTATATACCTTAAACTCTTAAAGATCAAGTGTTACAACTCATATAAACTGCATGTCAAAATATTAGCTCAACTTACTATCCATGATACAAAGCATAAAGCCATCAAGGAACCTTGAATCAGTTAAAAACAACAAAAAGATAATACAACTAATCAAATTGCTCAAAACTAACTACACCGATTCCACAAAATCTCTCTAGAAAAGAACCCCCAAATTTTTTCAAAAACAATCCCAAACCTTAAAAAACATAGATGATTTACCTTCAACCTATTAAATTAAGCCCTAACATAAATTGATGAATCTGAATCTGTTATAATAAGGATCGATTGGATTACCTTTAGAGATTTCTGTTACTTTAGCTTATATAACTTGAAGAATGAATTAGATGTAAATGGTTAAATAGAATTGGAACTGAAGCAACCCTTCACCTTCATCTTAAACACCTGAAGGATAGCTTTTAATGCACACAGCCACACAGCCCCATTAAATTAAGGGGTTGTATGTAATAATGATTGAGGGTTGATGAGGGCTGGTTTATATTCTTTAAGGAATGTGGAACAATGTAACTGTCTCAATGAATGAATTACACTGCATGAAAGAAGTGGATTTTAAGTTGAGAGCATTTAAAGATACAGCCCCAATAAATTTAGGGGCTCAATCTTTTAGTATTATAGATATATTTAAAACACGCGAGTGTTTACAATATTGATTTGGTTTATTAAGAGGAAAAAAAACATTGAATCTTATAAATATGGAAACGTTTATAAACGAATAGATCATGCCGAAAAATCTATAAACTACTATACTTAATAAATTTCATTATAATTTCTATTATCTTAGTTATATAGTTTTAAGATTATTGAATTGTATTATACAATAACCCGACAAACGAACGAAAACTATATTTTTACAATGAGACAACTATTTTAGCTACAACCAATCAAGAAGACGAAATACAAATTTATAAAATATTATTTTATATTTTATAATTGTCAACTAGAAGATAACATCATAATTGTTGTAAAAGTTTTACATACATCGTTTGACATAATTTGTAACCTTAAAACGTACGTTTACATCTATGCAAGAACTTTTAATTTAATTAAGTGGTGATATCCGAAAACGTGTCAAACTATTTGGGTTAATTATTTACTCACTCCTTATATAATACTTGCAAAGTATTATATACTTCATATTAATCTTTGGATTATTTATCTTTGTTATATAATTCACGGTATGAGTTATATAATTGTTATTTTTCATATGTAATATATACGGAATATATTACATACTTTGCGTTTACTTTCGAATTATTTTATTTAACCAACCACCAAACTATTACAACTTGAAATATAAATCTTTATCAACGTGTCGCGTTGATGTACTCATCCATCGAAAATCCCAAATACATTATCCTAGGCTAGTGGGTCTTAGCCGGTAAGGTAAACAACAACTTCTTGATCGAGCCATTCCGGTTTTCTGTTTGTGCTATGCTTAATATGTGCAGTTCTGCCAATCGTTCTACAACATCAATGTGAGTTTATAGCCCCATGTTTTACTTGTTTTACATATATTTTTGGGGGTGAGAACATGTTTGTTTACAAATGCATTTACATAGTTGATTACAAATTGGTTTACATATTTATTTATATATCTCGCGATGAGATACAATACTTGGTTTAATTTTTAGGCGTGAACACTCGCTATAACTTGGTTATACACTCATATGCATATCTCACGGTGAGATACAACATTGGTTTTTTACTTATGGATGCAACAACTATACTTTTACTCGAATGATTATGGATTAGCTTAGGTTGCATGAACTGTAAATCACTTGTAGGGTGAGCGCGAATGTTATGAAATAGATCTATTCGGGATTGACAATCCCCTTTCGGGTGATTAGCTATCACTGGGAAAACGAACGTTATAACATGTCGGAACACGATTGGTTGGGTCTACAGGGCCAACAGCACATACACATGAACTCTTACTGTGCCTTGAATAAAGTGGCATACATGCAAGTCTACGTCGCAGTTTCATGAACTTAGAGTAATTGTAATCATTGTTTTATACACATGAATATTTACTGTGCCTTAAATAGAGTGGCAATACATACTTGAAACATTTTGGTGATATATATATAAATATCATACATGTTTTGAACAATTGCGGTTCAACGTTCATACGTACATTTTTGTGACTATTTGGGGATTGAAATGGTCATGCATACTTTACAACTATTTGATTTCTAAAAATCATACATACATTTTGGAAGGACATTTAAGGATTTAAATGGTCATACACACTTTACAGAACCTTGGTTCAACATTTATACTTAAACAAATCTACGAACTCACCAACTTTAATGTTGACACTTTTTAAGCATGTTTTTCTCAGGTGGATTAGATGCTTGGCTTACTTGATGTGCACTGGAGTCTAAAATTGACAAGATTTCATTTATGGATTTCTACTTACATACAAATGATCAAATCTCGTTAGATTGTTTTCAAGCTTTTCATTGTGATGCAATTATGGGATATATGTTATATCAATTTCAAGGAAATCAACGAGATTACTTTTCAAACGACACATTTAGAGGTCGTTCTCTTGTATCTTGTGCTGTTGTATTATGAAGTAACGCCCCCGGACACATTTCCGCTGCGACACATTTTTGGGGGTGTTACAGATTGGTATCAGAGCACTGGTTATAGAGAACTAGGTTGCATATTTTACCCTAGACTATAACCGTTTTCATAAACATTGCATCACAACAAACATTTTTAAAGTGCATACACACTACTTGCTTATGTGCTTACATTACTTGTTACATTAAGTGCTTACATGACATACATATATATAATATATATGCTTATTCATATCGATCCTAACTCGATCTCCACAAACACAAACAAGACTCGAACCAAACAATCAAGAACAAAAACAATCTTTGCTTATTTCTTTCATGAAAAACTAAAAAAAGTCAAGATCTTTATAAGATCAACACGAAAAAGAAACCTCATCATTGATCTATGCGATACAAGTTCTTTTATTTCCGAAAAATAAAGTAAGAGTTATAACAAATATGTTACACTATTCTTTTGTTTCGATTTGTAAGACACGAAAACATAATCAAAAACCTATCCAAGATCTCTTATGAGATCTTGAAGCCGTAAACGTCAAAGCCAAAGGGTTCATGTGATTATTTTGGCTCGTATATGCTCTTGTCGCGGAATTAATTTGTTCAAGAAAAAGGTTGTATGTTTTGTGGGTTGTTCAAAGATTGGAACAACAGACAATTGATATTAGTCTTGGCTAAAATGATGGAGAATATGGAGAGATAAGGAAGTGATTGCATTTGAGATAATACTTGAAGTCGATGATTTTGGATCTACTGTGTGGTGTACTCGTTTTTGAAGGGAGAAACAAGGATGGAGATCTATCATTTTAAAGCCAAGTGAGTTTAGATCTGGTATGGTTGAGAGAGAAAAGCGGTGATGGAGGCGAATGCATATGAGATAATGTGTTTAGGGTTACTAAAAATTAGGGTCAATTACTTTTTATCCCACATTTTATCTTTGGATCGTGTATGTGATTAAGATACAAGCCGAATATTTTAAGTGATGGGCTAATACTTGAAAATCTCCATTGGTTCATACATGGGCCTCAATATTTCGATTGTCACTTAAGAAATCCAAAAATTGAGATTTGGCCAATTTTTTTAATAATTTGGGATTACATAGGTGTTATTACTTGGTTAATGATTAGGTCCGGGATCGAATTTTATAATAAAATCATACGGAGACTTAACCCTTATCAAGATTACTTAAATGTCAAACGGCTAGTTTTTAGGATTTGAATGTCAAAGTAACTACGGGGTTGATTTGGTATTACTTATTTTGATATGAAGTGGAATTTTCACAAAGGCGTGTACTTATTATTATCCTTTAAGTTGGGGTTGGTTGGATGCATGACTTTCAAAGATAACTTGCTTGAGCGTTAAGGTTAAAGATTAAGACCTGATCTATCTAGTTATACCAGATGTAAAGAGTTACGTTGTAGTGCTCACAATGTATAACTACCACTTCAAGGAGTTACGTTGTAGTGCTCAGTGTCACACGGCAGATACAATGTGGATAGATTCAAATGGTGTTGTATTTTTTTATATATTCTTTTGATGACGGGTATATTGTACTACAGAAGATTTGCCTCTAGTGCACTGTTTCTTCAATCAACAAAGTGCAAGATAAATCATTAATTTGGGGGGATTTGTACCTTCAGTTTCAAGTTCATCATATTGGGTTTTCTCCATCAGTGGTCACTACAGATAGCCGACATAATGATAAGGAGTTGGTAAAGAGTTAGACAGAGAGACTAAATGAGTAAAGATGTGATCAGCAATTCTCACATGATAATTAAAGCTACAGAACGTCAATGGTACTTCACAGTCTAAGTAAAATCTTTCAAAGTTCTTTAATGTCTTTCATAACTTTTCAAGACTTTTGTTTATGATAAGAACTTCTCGAGTATATGGTCGTACACGTCAATGATGCTTCCGAGAGTCCGAAATCATCATGGGGGAAAACGTGTACTTTGATGTTATCAGGTCAACTTCCAGGGGGAAGTAGTGTATACTACTTTACTTAGTATGGTTTGTGTGAAGTATTCTGCAAGCGTGAGAAGATTTGTTGCTGATCTCTTGCATGCTCCTCCAAACGGATAATCATCAAGACTGAATGTCAAAGAATCAGTATTAGTTGGTGTGGTTGGCTGATTCTTCTACAAAATTCCGCTGTGCGCTTCAAATGTCAATGTTAGAAGATCGTTCGAGCTACATTAATGTTTTTGAATTTGTTCAAGATACGAATATTGGTTTGGGAGAAGCTGATTCAAAAACTTCGCCAAAAAGGAGTCTATGAAGAAAGATTTTCAAGACATGTTGCATGAATTGGGGGGAAGTTAATCCAACTTATGCATATTACAATGGTTCTAGAACAAGTAAAGACGAAGAAGATTCAGGCTGGGGTACAAGTATGAAGACTAAAAGATGAAGATGTCATCCTCAGCATTGGAATCACCTTGGAAGACTTTATTTTCTTATATTTGTACTTCTTAGGACCATTGTAAGTAATTCTGTATGTATCCACATTGGGGGAAGATTGTTAGCCCTAAAATGTGAGCGTCATTTACAGAATTACAATTAGTTATTAGTCGTCATACACGCAAGGACTAGAAGTGTCAAATGTAATAAGTTAGGTGTGTAAGGGACTATATATATATCCCTTCCTTACTACCAAGGAGGGGTGAGGCTTGTCATTAGGTGTATTAGGTTTCTCTCTCTAAAGCTAATATACCATCTTTTCCTCCATTTACTTTCTCTCTCTCTAAGTCTTTCACCACCACCATGATGGTGGTTGGCTTGTTTTTCGGCCGACCACCCGACACCATAATAACATCAATCTAATACGAATAATGGTCTAACATTTACGTGTTATCCCAATAACTAATCCATATCACAACACATAAGCTATACCAATAAGCTATAAGCAAACCCAATAAGCTTAAATAAGCATCAAACCACAAGAGAAAGAAAGAAAGGAAATAGAAGAATATTATATTAAGAAAGAGAGTTTGGTGGATCTTTTACACATATGAAAACACACACATAAATGACCAACACCCTCTCCATCTATGGAGATGGTGTATTTATACCCTTGACCAATCTAATGGCGTATGGGCTTTGTAGATGGGTCAGGCTTGGCTTGTAGTGGGCTTTGGCCCGTTACATGGACGATACTTTCTTAAAGTCCAAGCCCGTTTGTAACAACCGGCATTTTTAGAACTTTAAACGACTATTTTACCCTTTAACTTTTTAGGTCCGACTTGACTTTTTGACTTTTGACCTTGTATTGTCACGTAAAAACAATAACCGCGTAACCGATAATGTTTCGAAACATAGTTAAATAATAAATCAATTATTATTACATATCTCTCATTTACAAATTCATTTTTCAAACTTATTTGAGTTGAAAACGAGAAGATATATGTTAATCCTAAGTTGACTTATCAAAAACAACCCGCCAAAATGAGTTATTAACTATGGGGTATATTAGTATTTGACATAAAATAACATTCCGAACAACTTTTCAGTTTTACCCGAGACCCGAAAACGAGCAGAAAATGACTAAAATACCCTCGCAAAATTTTGAAGACCGCACACAACGCATACCGACATAAAAATAATTAAATTTATATTTAATTATCACAATTTATTTAATAAAAATACTTAATAAATTATTTAATATTTTATTGAAAAATATTTGTTGAAAACGCGAATATTTAAATCAAAGTTTATTTTATTTTATTTTATTTTTCGAGCAAAGCTTACCGTGATGCCCAATAATTAACAAAACATTTTAAATAACTTTATACATGTAAATACTTATTTTTGTGGGAAAAATCATTTGGAACGCAATGACGCAAGTTTTGTGTCCTAAATCATCTGTTAAGTAGCTTAAACGAGCTCCGAACCATTATTTCACAAAAATTACACTTCCGGTCCCTGTGGTAATATTTACCTAAAACCCCCTAGACTATGTTATACTTGACATTTTTTATATAACTTTCATATATATATATATATATATATATATATATATATATATATATATATATATATATATATATATATATATAAACCTAATTATGGTTTCTTCCTCATTTTTTTGATAACCCTAGCCTCCCACACACATACTCTCTATTTTTTCCGGCTCCACCTCCGGCCAAACTCCAGCCAACCACCGTCGACCACCATCTCCTCCACGCCACCACAGATCCACCAACACGATCGTCACCCCACCGACACCACCGAAACCATCACCCTCATCTCCATCATCAACTGCGACAGTAGCCGCTGCCACCACACCACCATCAGCCGCTGCCATCCCCACCTTCATCACCAAATCGCCATCATCGCCGCCCCACCCACGCCACCATCTCCACCATGATAAGGGTGCGTTTGATATTAAAAACGACCCAAATGGGTGCGTTTGGTTTTGGTCAGCACAAAGGGTGCGTATGGTTTAGCAGCAACATAGGGTGCGGTTAGGTGTTTAAAGCGTATAGGGTGCGTTTGGTTTTGATAGAAACACCACAAGGATGCATTTGGGTTGCAGCCACCACCATAGGGTGCGTTTGGTTTTAATAGTCCTAGAAAGGGGGTGTTTGTTTATGGGTTTAAACAGCCAAAGGGGAGTTTGGTTTTCGGGTTAACAGCAGCCAAACGGGCTGTTTGGTTCAGCCACTAGGGTGTGTTTGGTTCAGAAACTAGGAGCGTTTGGTTTTGCGTTTAAACAACACATAGGTTGTGTTTGGTTTTTGCTTATTTTAGTAAATAATTTGTCTAGTTAGATATAAATTGAAACGTGGATATTTTTGCAACACGGGTTGTTTGGAAAGTGGAAAACATTAGTTTATAAATATGGGAAACGTTGTATAAACGAATAGGTCATGCCAAAATTTCTTTAAATTACGATACTTAGTATTTTTCGCTACAACTTCTATTATTTTTGAAAACCGATAAAAAGGATTAAGTTATAGATTAAAGATATTTTATTTATAATTATACAATAACCCGACAACAAACGAAAACTATAATTTTACAAATGAGACAACTAATTTTAAGCTACGACCCCCGTCAATAAGACGAAAGATTAATATTATAAAATATTATTTATAAATTCTCGACAAGAAGGAGTAAAATCATAACTTGTTTGTAAAAGCTTTATCGAAACATCGTTTACGTTAAATTCATAACTTTAAGACGTGTGTCTACTTTTATGCAAAGACTTTTTATTAATTAAATTGGTGTCGAAATATTTTGTTTCAATTATTTTCTCACGTTCCTTATATAATACTTGCAAGGTATTATAACCCGATATTCTTTTTAGGGTGTTTGTCCTTGTTTATATAAAAAAAATTCACACGCATATGAATTATATACATGTCCATTTTTCATATGTAATATAATACTAATAATATAACATACATGGCTTTTTATTTTTTGATTTATTTTATTTACCACCACCGAACTATTACAACTTGAGATCCAAATCCTTATCAACGCTGTAATCATCCATACGAAAACGCCAAATACATATCCTAAGCTAGTGGGTACAAACTGTTAAGATACCCGCAACTCCTTGTCGGTGAGCCTTTCTGTTTTTTCCGTTTGTGTTGTGCTTAATATGATGCACTTCTATTCTGCCCATCGTTCTTCATCATCAGAGGGGTTTTTTGAAGTTGCTATAGTCCCTCTATTTAACTTTGTTTTTACATGGCTTTAGACAAATCTCGGGGAGAATACATGCCAACTCGTTACAATTTGTTACAACAGATCACTTACAATCTTTTTTAACATACTTGATTGACATACTGATTTCGTAACTTGGTTTACATAACACGTTTACAAAATTGTTTTCATACTCATTAACAAACTCGTTTTACTCTTGATTGATATCACACACCTTTCTACTTATGGATTTAAGTATTTAAAGATGTTTATGAATACAATGGTTATTTCTTCATTGGACACAAGTATTTTCAGTTACCATCTCCTGTTTACGTATTGCCTAAGTAGCAATTAGACCACTCTCTTGCCCGAAACTATCATGAACCGTTAATTATGGTATAACAAATTGGATTGGTCTCAGTAAGCGTGAATCTTATAAATAGATCTATTTGGACTAATTATCCCTATCCGGGTGAGTAGCTCTCACTACCCACGGGGCTCCTGATAAACAGATATATATCATGTCTAATCTCATTGGGTGTCTTGGTCCAAGGGCACCGGGTAGAGCAGCGGAATACACTTTTGCATATTATATAGCTACACAAATTAGCTTCGAAAAAGTTCAGAGCATACTCACCGTAGATACTTTTTATGTGATACTGTATGCTTTAACGGAGTACATACATTTGGAAATCTTGTGGTCCAACACTAACTTAGTCGAACATTACTGATTACTAAACACTTTTTATTATACTGTGGTGAAGCAGTAGACACTATACTCTATCGATTTTGCATTTACACTTACATTTTTGCGACTATTATAAGGATTGAAATGGTCACACATACTTTATAAATCTTTTGATTTCCACAGATGGTCATACATACGTTATAAATCTTTTGATTTCAGCATTTACAATTACAAAAATATATGAACTCACTAACTTTATGTTGACACTTTTAAGCATGTTTTTCTTAGGTGAATTAGATGCTTGGCTTACTTGATGTGCATTGGAGTCTAAATTGACAAGATTTCATTCATGGATTTCTACTTACATATAAATGATCAAATCTCGTTGTATTGCTTTCAAGCTTTTCATTGTGATGCAATTATGGGACAAATCTTATTTCAATTTCAAGAAAATCACGAGATATTAATTATTACAAAAAACACACATTTAAAAGTGTCGTTTCTTCTTGTAACTTGTGCTGTTTTATTATGAAGTAAAGCTCCCGACACTCATTTGCAAGCGACCTAATTTTTGAGGGTGTTACATATTGGGTACAGAGCACGAGGCTATAAGAACTAGGTTGCCAATGTTACCTAGACTATAACCGTTTTCACAAATATTGCATCACATCAAACATTTTCAAGTGCATACACACTTCTTGCTTACTTGCTTACATTACTTGTTACATTAAGTGCTTACATGACATACATACATATAATATATATGCTTGCATCCCTTTTGCGTATATTTTACGTTTATTTATGTAAGAGTTATTTATATAAATACCAGAACATTTCTTAAGACATTATGAGTTGCATAATGGTCTCATTTTACTCTTTAGACATTGTGATTTGCACAATGGTCTCACTTCGTTCTCAGACATTGTAAGTTAAACAATGGTCTCTAAAAATATTTTTTTATAACTTTATACAAAAGGCAATACGCCATATTTAAGCTATATGGGAATAAAATATTTCTCGGTAGATATTCAATCGTGGGTCCATACTAATAAAAACCCAATACGCGTTATCCAAGACATTTAGTAACGTATCGATACTATCTTCAGAGCTTATAAATAGAAAACTCAAAAATGAGTTTTGAGTGTGCTAGATCATATCCTGAATACCTTAAACCTAAAGTACGGATTTTCAGAGGAGAAAAAGAGCTGATGAGGTCGAGCAAGCGATTTATTTCCATAGGAGGACAAGTGTAATTTCTAATACTTTCGTTAATCGTTCAGTTTTTGAGTATATCATTCGTTAACTCGGCTAGTTTCACCTTGGGCTAAAATCATTAATTTTGTATGAATTATTGTCGTTTGAGGTTAATACATTCGGGTATTAGCCATTGTTATGAAGATCTTAATGTTTGGTTTGTTTATCTCGATTTCTTAATTTATCGTTGAATTGCTTGTTTATGTTTATCAATTCATACTTGTTTACGTGCTTAAGTATCCGACCTATCATTCAACTGGGTCTAGTCCTACATATTTAATGCGCTGCAACTTTGGTGTTGTTTGGGCGTAGGCTAAGAGTCCGGGATAGCTCTCCATATTGCAATTTATATATCTAGAATCATAGGATCACAAATATTGACCTATCCTTGCTTTTAGTTTAGTGAGCTTAGTTGAGCCATAAGGTGACCTTGGTATCAATGAGTACGTTCTTATTCCATTGGTAAGGACTCAGACAGTGGACTACTAGTATATAAAGAGCCATTAAGTAGTAAGTGGGTAAAGTCTCTATGAGCTAGGGTTTAACAAGATCACCATTGCCTTAATCCCTAAGATAGATTATAATCAGGAATAAGGATGCTTTACGCGGATGCGTTTAATTGTGACAGAATTTTACGTGTCTAGGTCTTAGGAAGATGTAACGCCTAAGTCTTAAGAATGATATGCCGCCTCGAGATAAGTAATCATTGCACTAATAAACAAACCAACATTCTGATTGGATTAATAATGGTTAATACAGTTTTCTTACATTTGGGCTAGGACCACTTGTTATCTTATTTAATGTGCTTGCGTGTGTTTTTTTGTGTCTTGAATTGGGTTTAGTCACCACCAAACTCGTGCCAGTCTCTCAGACTGAAAAACCCTCCTTATCTATTAGATTTAGGATTAACATAGGTTTAGCATAGGTTTAGCGTAGATTAGACTAACTTAGATTAGAAAAACCAAAGTATTAATAAATTGAAAGTGTTCCTCGCTCTTAGTGATCGACACCCTACTTACCACGAAACTCCCACCTACCGGGTACACTGCCCGTTAAAGTGTTGTTTTTGGTTAAGTCGGCAAAGTATAAATTTAAAACTTAAATAATAATTTAACACCACACAACGACACATGAAGTTTTTGGCGCCGTTGCCGGAGAGTTAGAATTAATCTTGATTTTTATTTGATATTTTGGTTTTTAGATAAGATTAGATCTAACCCTTAGGATTAGTGTAATTTAGATTAGTGTATAATTCTGTATATTTGCTTGTATATTTGTGTGTTTAATTGTTTTCGTTAATTAATTGTTTTCATAATACACTGTTCTGGTCGATAAACCGATATGGCGTATCCACTTCCATTGGATACGGCGTATCCAACTTTCTATCCAATATAGCGTATTCATTCAAAAAGATTAATACGACGTATTTAGTTTCATTGAAAAACGGGTATTGACTGTTGTACAGTCAGTCAGATTGGGTTTTCGCATTTAAATTTCCGCGTTATATCTGGTGTTTCTTTTACTGGCTCAGCCTACTGATTGTTTATCCCTTGTTTCAGGTAGTGCATGACAAGAAGTTCAACTAAGGAACTATTTACACCTTTTAAGGATCCAGAATGAGAATTTTGATCATTTAGGAAGCACTTCAAGACACTAAGTCTTGACGAATCGAGATCGCTTGATTTCGATATATTTTATGACCAAGAAGAATACTCGGAGGAAGAGGTTGCGGAAACAATGGGGGAAACTATGGAACAATACATGAGAAAAACTCGAGCTGACTATGGATCGGGAATTTCTAGGCCTAAGATTGAGGACAAGGATAGTTTTGAATTGAAAGGCCATTTTCTCAAGGAATTACGTGGATAAACACCTTTTAGCGGTTAAGATCAGAAGATGAGAACGAAACATATTAAAGAAATGTATTTGAGATTGTGGATTTATTCCACATCCCTAATATAACTATAGACCAAGTGATGCTTAGAGCCTTCCCTTTGTCCTTAACTAGAGCCGCAAGTCATTGGTTAATAAACAAACCATCTAGTTCGATTACAACTTGGGAAGATCTGAAGACAAAGTTTCTAAGCAAATATTGCCCACCTGCTCGTACTGCAAAGAAAATGGAGGAGATCAACAACTTTTAGCAAGAGCCAGATGAAAACCTCTATCAAGCTTGGGAGAAATTTAAAGAACTATTGATGAAGTGTCCTCAACACGATTTATCACTGAGATACAGGAGGTGCGTCTTGTTCTATAAGGATTGGATGTTCCAACTTAGACTAATCTTGATTTCCAAGAGGTGTCCATTCATCAAAGACAGCTGCTGATGCTAAGGTAGCCATCCAAGAAATGGCTGAATACTCTCAAAAATGGTACAATGGAACATCAAGGACCAGAAGTACTGAAACTTCTGCCAGATTAGCAGCCATACAAGCACAACTCAACAATCTTGGAAGAGAAATCAAGAAAGTGAATGAAAAAGTTTATTGCTGCTAATAGGATGTGAACAAGTAAATGTCCCTATCTACACCAAATATGTCCACTCAAGAAAGAAGGGAAAACCCCAAAGAAGCTTACTACACACAATTTTTGGTGCACCTTTCAAGGAGGGGGTTATAGGCAACGGATAGGGATGCTATCAAAGGAACAATGCGAATCCTTTGTACCAAGAATGAAGGTAATCTATGGAAGATACCCTGAGCAAGTTTATGAGTGAATCGGCAAAAAGACATGAGGAGAACTCCAATTTGATCATAGAAATCCGAGTGCTCAACGGATGCTGCTTAAGGAACCAAGGAGCATCTATTTAAACTTTGGAAATTCAATCGGGAAATGAGCTAGGTCCTACAAGAAAAGAGGATGTGGTAGTTTTTACTAAGTCATACTGAAACTAACCCAAGAATCATGTCAAGTCGATTCAACACATTTTATTGAAGATGTTGATTCATAACCGATACGCGTTATGGGATCATCCCAATCGCCGTCATCGCTGGACAGAAAACTTACACTATTGTACGTGACAAAACAACGAGGAATTCCATTTCCAAGTCGTTTGAATGGTACTACTATAAAGAAAAGAAGGGATCATATGGACCAAGATTCTTGGAAGCTTACTCTGAAGCTTCACATATCAATAATTCCATACCCCAGAAAAGAGAGGAAACGACCATGGAGTTTTTATTTACCTTGATTTATTTAATAATTATTGCTTGATAATGCCCTTGCTGACTTAGGAGCTAGCATTAGTGTTATGCCTCTCTCGACCTACCTTAACTTAGGATTAGGCGAATTAACTCACACTAAGTTGTCAGTTGAATAGCAGGACATGTCAGTGAAAAATTTCCAAAAAAGAATTGTTGAAAATGTGCTAGTAGGTATTGGTAAATTTGTTTTCCCCATAGACTTTATAATTCTTGATATGCCCGAGGATATCAAAGTGCCCTTGATCCTCGAAAGACCATTTTTGTCTACCGCCCGTGCTAAGATTGATGTTTTCAAAAGAAAGATTACTTTAAGAGTTGGGGAAGAGAAAATAATTTTCAAAAGTGTTAAACCTGCTAGTAGTTTAATTAAGAGGGTGTTACATGCTAAGCTTAAGAGAAAGAATGGAACTTAATTTATAAGCTAGGATAAATGGACAGAGACTTGGTTTGTTGAAGATTCATTAGACCCTTTTTTAGGATTACATAGGAAAACTAAAACGGGATCTTAATGTCCTTAGAAGCTTAGAAGAGATCAAGTTGATGATTTAATGCCTACCATTGCGAATTGTGAGGTAATTGAGGAATTTAGAGCTAGGAATGATGCTAGTATGGTTAGCAAAGTTTTTGGATATCCTAGTGATTGCGACTATGATAAGAAGATCCGTATTGATTGTGCCTACAACTTGAAGTTCTCTTGCATGATAGATTTTGAATTTTTACACGCTATTTTTTTCCATATCTTATACATAAATGTAATGTCCAAAAAGTTTCATAATTCTATAATGAAGGACAAAATGGAATACAAGGGAAATAATATAGTTGGAGCCTTTATTAACATACCTATCTTTGTTGAAACTTTCTCTATCTTAATAGATTTCATAGTTTTAGAAGATATGGATGCTTATCGTGATGAAGGAATGGGCGATGTTATTTTTGGCGAACCGTTTTTTAGAGAAGTTGGGATTAATGCAAAACGGTTTGAAGGAATGATTACCATTCACAATGGTAATGATGAAGTTACTTACCAAATGGCGCGGTCACATCCGAAGTTTAAAACCACACTAATGAACAATGCAACAAGATCCCGCCATTACTGAAGGTAAGTGAAGAGGATAAAATGAATGGAATCTCGCACTCGTACCAAAAGCTTAAGGGATTCTACAAAGGAGTCTTGAACTTAGGGCCCGAATATATCCGAGATGCGAAGATGGAAGAATGGCTTACACGCATTGGGGCTCATTATTCGTCGAAGAGAGATGGAATGAGAAGAAGCTGAAGGAAAAAGTCTAACTTAAAGACTTCACTGTAAACAAAAGTGCTTCCCGAGAGACAACCCAGATTGTTATTTATTTTTATCTTGTCAGTCTTCCCAGACATCAATACGGCGTATTCGCTCCATACCATACGGCGTATTAGATGTCTAGACGTTATCAGTCTTTATTTTTATGCACTTTAAAAACATTATTGTCAGTTCTGTCAATACAGCGTATTCATGCATATGATACGGCGTATTCAACAGAATGACTTATACTAAATTAGTAATTAGTTTAGTTTAAATTAACCATAGATACAAGATAGGAATGCAATGTTTTTCCTATATTTTGCACAGGACCTCGCTGAAAGAAAAGAAATCGACAATGTTGGTGGAGAATCTACAATCTGGAAATCTGGAAGTGTTGGAGTTTTGAAATCTCAAGGTCGGCTTGTTCAACACAAATCTTGCTAATAAACTAAACTATGGAGGAATCTACCGAGCAATAAGATCAACGGGTGTTTTCTCATTCTAATTCTTTTTAATTCCCGTATTTAATGTTTTATCTATACAACGAGAACGTTGTATAATTCAAGTGGAGGGATGGGATCTAGAATGATACTTGTCCTATTTTCCACACTAAAATGCTTAAATTATGCTTAAATTATGCTTAAATTTTAAAAAATTTCAAGCATACTTTTGTGAAATTACTTGATACATAACCTGCACACAATAACCCTTGTTAGATATTGTGAGGAATTTAAACCTTATCGTTTCCCATTGTTTTACCAATTTCTCAAATGTGATGAGTGTGTCGGTGGATGTTGTAGACTTTAGGAACTTGGCTTGGTTATCTATTTGAGACACAATAATGAGTACTATGGATTCAGATGGAGTAGTAACTTGTTTTTTTTAAATTGGTAAATTTTTAGGATACACCCCCTAAAAAGCCTATACATGTTTGTTTTATTTATTAACTAACTACAATGGTTAGTTAGCCCCCGTTTTTATATACCCTTTGTTTAATATCATCTTAAGAGAGTCACTATAATATATATATATTAATATTAAAGATACCCTAGAACAACTTGTAGAGGTCAATCCTTTAGGAATTACTCCAACTATCTTATGTTTTCATTACTCCTATACACAATAGCCTTTTGTTTACCTGTTTAGATATTATATCATTATCAGTTGTAGGTTGCTTAAGTAGTAAAAGTAGGTATTTCCCAAGTCTTGTGTCAATTTTTTTTCTTTGGTACGATAATTGGAAGAAAGATATTTGCATATTGCAAAATGGGAATGTTTAAAGTAGTCAAAAAAACTCATGTTTTTTATGCCAACGCAATTATGATTGTCCGAACAGCAACGAAAGAATTAATGAAGGAATTATCTGTAGTTATTATGGACGTTAAGATGGTTGGAAAATTACACCGAGTTTCGTAGTATATTGTTAGCAAAAAAATATTCATAAAGAAATCGCAAAAAAAAAGAGAAGGAAAGTTTGGAGATAATCGCAAGAGCTTAGACAGATGGAATGATATGAAGGATCGATTATTCATTGATACGTCTTAAAAATTAATGATGTAGAGTATTGTATAAAGTGGTAGATATCGCCACTTGTCTTGTAAAATTTTGTAAAGTATGAGATGATTGGAAAGTTGATCGTTACGGGAACGTCAACTTAGGTTGTTGTTTTTGATCAATGATCAAGACGTTTGTAAATAGTTGTGTCTTTATCATGGTAACGGTCAGGAAAAAGTGTCTAGCAACTTATATCTTGGACCTAGTCTATTTGTTTCGTAATTTTTGTTTAACAACAATTTAATTCCCTTTCCTAATCATTAACCATGGGTTTTACGCGAATGAGGATGTGATCGAGCATTTCGTCGTTACGGCCATGTATGCATGTCTCAGTTACCTTGTTGGTTTATTACAATTGGTTAAAGTTAGAAGATTATACCTTATTACTTACTTAGTCCTACTCTTTAGCTTATTCGAGGTGGGAGTGAGCAGTCACATGTATCTATCCCGTCATTATAGGTGTGTATGTGTGGTCTTTAAGTCACGAGCAGAAGATGACTCTCCTACCTCATATAAGCCCCTCGGAAAGTCACGAATAGCATAAGGCTTTTGGGTAGAAGTCCCAACAGTAGCCTCAGGTGCAACATCAACCTCGGGTGCAACATCAACCTCGGGTGCAACATCAATCTCCTCGTCCTCTGACTCAGAATCAGATGATACAGAATCAGATGACTCCGCATTAGGTGGCTCAGAATCAGAAGACTCATCTCTAGGTGGCGGGGTTTGGTCACCCTCCACCTCATAAGGAAAGATCAACTCCGCATCGTCATCGACCTCAATCTCAACATCCTCATCCTCGATATCCTCATTATTAACATTCTCATTCATATCATCATCCTCCTCTAACCAACCATTCATATTACCGGGCTGTGGGTTAGGATGTTGGGCAAACTGATTCCCATGCCCATTATTTGGTTCTGGTTCTTCTTCGGGTTCTTCCTCAGGTTCTTCTTCAGGTTCTTCTTCAGGTTCTTCTTCATTATCCCCATCATAATCTACTAACTCCTCATCATCGGGAATGTCAACCATTTCGTTGGGATCATGGGCATCCTCAACGTGGTTTGGCTCGGGAATAACTGGATTTTCTTCGGGAATATCTTCGTTCGGTTCGTTAGGGGAGTTAGGGTTATCCATGACAATCTGCATCGTATAAATATCTCGTATTAGTATTAAAATAATTACATAATTAACATTTATATTCAAATAAATGAAAATTTCATATTATAACATATATATTTTTCCATATATATATCGATAAATAATTCCTTCTCATTCTTGTCCATTGGTAATTCGGAGATTTCGCTTGCACAGTTATAGTTAAAAGATTTCAAAAATCCTTTCGTTCATTTTTTTTGAAAATCTTTTGTTCTCTATAACTTAAGCTCTTGATACCAATCTGTAACACCCCCATTTTCATATATCTCAGCGGAAGGGTCATTTGGGGTGCTACGTCATAATATAACAACTCAAGCATAGAAAACGACTCGAAAAGAGACGTTTTTAAATACATTCATTCGAAATAAAAGTTTACATCATAGGTCCCAAATTGTTTCATAATTCATACAACATTTTTGCAAATCATCTTCGAATGACTTTTATTTAATGGGCCTTCAAAACATTTAGGTTTCCATAAGCGACAACCAAAATCTCCATCGCCGAATTACCTTCAAGGACCTGAGATAAAACATGCTAAAACGTCAACAATAATGTTGAGTGAATCCATAGAGTTTATATATATAAACAATAAAATTTCCGAACACAAGTATCATTTCTCAATATTCATCAGGATATAACGATGTGGCCAAACAAAGTTATATCGGGGGATTATTTATAAGCCTCATGACATTGAACGTTACCATCTCATTATGTTGGGGTTCCCAACAAGGTATGCCTACTATACACCCTCGCTATGAGTGCATATTATTCTCTATACAACGCATCCGTTGTGTCATATTCCCGACACTTGACGATAGCCAGTCGTCACGGATTGGAGGTGGCAGCCTCCAAATAGTACTATTTCATGTATAAGCGTCTACCATTTCCCGGTAGTTAACAATTCATGATTTCCGCAGGTCTTTTATCTAGCGAGTTAAGCTAACTTATAATAATAATCAAGGCAACTAGCATACAATCTCCCTTGTGTTCTATTTTAAAAACAAGCATGTTATCTCCCTCGCAGGTTTATAAAACAATTAAAGTGTAAAAAATGCGAGGCTATGAACTCACTTAGTGATGTCGGACGAGAATATCGATGAATAAAAACTTCGGAAGTAGGCGCGTCAATCAACCAAGACCTATACAAATTGTAACGGGTCTTAGGTTTCTAGTCGATAAAAATTAACGAAAACTCATAATAAAGTAAATATATATGTATACATGTAGTTAACATGATGATCAAGTTTATATGATGTAAGTATTTTAAACTTAAGCTTTTACATGTTTTTAATTTGCCACTTTTAGCCACTTCAACTAGTATTGTCCATATTAGCCCAAAAAGCCCAATAGGCCCATTAAGCAAGCCCATTAAGTTATTAGGTTGATATTATCACTCAAAGACCAGGTCCTAGCCCATTAGTTAGGTCCAAGTGGATTGGGCCTAAAGCTAAGTCCAATGAGTCCAATTTGTTACATTGGGCCTAGTGGTCCAATAAGCCTTACGGGTCCATTTTAGCTAGTATAAAACTTTTATTATAAGTTTTCGGGTTCTCGGGGTCGGGATACTTTTATTATCAGTTTGTTAGCCTTTTAAAACTCCCAAGAAGTGGGTCCTTACCACCTCGGGTTTTAGTTACAAAAATCGCTTTACATAGTATAGTGTTCGGGTAGTAGTAAATTTTATATACTTTCGTGTTTACGAAAATAGTCGTAATTTATAAACCGTAAATGGTATAATTTATATATTTATATGCTTGGCTTCATATTTAAGTCCAATTTACAGATTCAAACTCATTTTAGTACATCTTTTAGTCATACATATACATAGGGTTACTCTTATACATAAAGGTCATGTTACAATTTCGGACTGAAATCTCACTTTTACCGTTTTTGATGCCATTTTTAAACCGTAAATAGTTGGTTGACCATCCAATTGATTCAGAACCTACATGATTTTATCTAGGTCTTATAGTTTTAACTTTTTAACCAACTCAGTTCGTAAATGTGACTTTTTATACCATCTGGACAGCAAGGTCAGAATCCACTAGTTTTGGTATTTTGACCATATCTCACTCAATATTTACTTTCTAGAGGTGATCCAAATTGCCAAGTGTTCACAAAAGGATAATCTACAACCTAATGTAATCAAATCCAACCTCAAACCTGTAGAAATTTATAAAACCTACTGTTCATTACAGCTCATAATTTTTATGATCTTTTCACTTGTTTTTTATTACTATTTTAGCTATAATTAACCTAGATCTATACATGCATGACCATTTTTATTACTTGATCATCAAATATCATACACGTACATATACAATTGAAAAATAAAAAGAAAACATAAACAAAACTCATGAGATTTTTACCACAAGAAATGTGAAGATGATGATCTAATGATAAAATATACAAGACTTAAATCTTCAAACTTGATCTTCACCCAAAAAAAGTAAAAATATAGCACAAGATATATAAGAATGACAAAAAGTCGTTTAAAATGATACATTGGATTTGATAAAAGACTTGTTACGCGAAGCATGCAGCATTACTTGTTCAGTGTTTGATATTACAAAGATTGACAATACATTTCCCAAACATATTACATCCAAAATCTTTAGCGTTATAACCAAAAGTGTCACCAATGTATCCCTGACACCTCGTGCCTATTGACCACCTGAAAACATTGCTTTAAAACGTCAACAAAAATGTTGGTGAATTCATAGGTTAGTAAATTATAATATGCAGGACCTCAGGGAGGGGGGGGGGGGGGGACGTGGGGGGCATGGGGGGGGGTGGGGTGGGGAGGGGTGAGAAGACTTTCCCCGTGATAATGCAACAATGCAGACATCACAAATCCAATTACGTTTTCCCTAAGCTCATGACACTGAGCTCGACAATTATATTCGCAATAACAATATTGCTATTCGCCCGATCAGATGTTCCAACCCCTAAACACCAAAAATCCGACAAGCTATAACGTTCGTATACCCCGGGATAGCTATCACCCGAACGGGGAGGTCACTCCCAAATAGATCTATTCAATAACATTCGCGCTCACATAATGAAATTCACAACTACATCTATGCAATTGACAATTCATGATAATGGGCTCAACTTGGGTTATTGCTACTTAGGCAAACACGTAATCAAATATAAAATATACACTTGCGTCCAATTAATAAGAACAAAGCATGGTTTCCACCCCAAAGTTTAAAAATCAAGAAATCGTAACAATGGGGCTATAACTACCCTGAGTTACTAATATCCAAATATCACAGATAATGTGTCACGCAAATTGTTAGATGCAACCTATTTAAATTAAGGTCGTATAAGTGCTAAGCATGGTAATTAACATCTACCATATACAATTCTACATAGCTAGATCACCATCTAATTGTTTTGGTGAAATTGTGTTTAATAAGTTAAAACGTTTATAATTATTGTTTTAGTAAAACTGGCGTAACTTTCGCGTTTCAAGTCCGTTTTAGGTGTTTCTCGCGCTCACGTTTTCGTATTAAGTCGAGTTATCAAAATTTGACATTTGCAAATTTTAGACCTACCGGTGAACAGTAACTTTTACTGTTCACAACCAGATCAATAAGATACATATAGTAGTTATTAGTTGTCGTCAAACCCTTAAATGTCGTATTTTATTACGTTATAGACTCCGTTTTTAGCGACTCTTCGACGCACAGTTCTCGTAATTGAAAGTCTATTGATTTATGAGGTTTAACAAAAAAAAAAGTTTCTGTCAAGAATAAGTAACCTTTATAAAATAATTTTACAAAAGTATTATTGTCGTAAAAGCCGCGAAAATCATAACTCATACGTTATTAATTGGAAAATTTGTTGTTTCCATATCATTTGGAATCCTTGTAAAAATATGTGTATAAATCCTGTTACAGAAAACTAAACTTGCTGTTTTATATAATTTTTATAATTTGTTTTATAAAAATTCTATTATAAATCCGTTTATTTATCGTATAACTTGTTTTTACCGTAACTTTTTCGTTATTTGTCCGTTTTTCAAGTTCTTTACATGCTTGTAATTGTCATGAGGTGTACTATTTTTATAGATCATAATATGGTTGTCCTTAAATTTGAACCACAACAGCCCCTTTGAAACCAATAGATATACTTATTCATATACTTATTTAAACACAATTTCAACTTAGTAAATTTACTCACACCTTCCATATTGCTTTAATCATATGTCATATATAGTAATAAAGTCCAAAGTCCATATTTAGTCCATGAGGTTCCATGATAACAAGATTATCAAGTCATTAACAACTCATGAAAACAATAACTTTCCTTAAGTACTTTTAAAACCCTAATTCATACATATGCATCTTTTCACTTAACCAACATGGTACATCACTTATATACCCATTATATCATGAAATAAATACCTAACACATAACAATAAGAAAAAGTGAAACAAAATGATCATCACAAGTAAATCCTCTTAGTTACCATGTTCAAAAGATCCTAAATGGTGAATTATGCTATAAAGAACTAACATAAGCATTATAATGATAAATATAAAACATAAAGAGTTCTAGATGACCCTTATGATGAATGGGAAATGATGATAACCCACACAATCTAAACCCATGTTTATGATTAAAAACCAAAGCTTGCAACTAAGAAAACCCTAACTTTCCATATGAAACCCTATTTTTCCTTTTCTTGATAATTACTTAAAAATGGTTAACCAATGCTTGGAAACATCTTAGTATATCTTAGGAATGATGTGTGAATACTTGTATAGGTTGTAGAAAAAGTTTGATATGGATTATACAAGGGGTGTTTCTTGCCGTGGCCAAAAGAGAGGAGGAAGAGAGGTTTTGGTTTATTTTTAGCTAAGTGTTTTGTATATATGTTATATCTATCTCATGCATACTTGTATATATAGTAAGACTAGTCAAAAGATTGCAATAGGTTTGGTCATGGAGAACATGAGGGATGTCTTAAGGAAATACTATGGTTCCCTTTGTCTTTAGTCAAAGGAACATGAAATGGCTAAGTTTAATGAGTAAGAGATGTACAAGACCAATTTAATCAAATTTTGTGGTATTTCTTCGATATCATTGGCCACTAAATCCGCCATAGGATGTATATGGGATAGTATTTGAGTTAATTTTATGTATTGGGTATAAAAGTGGGTATTTGTTGAAGCGTAGAAAAGTTTTAGTGGTTCCGGGTATGCCTAAACGTACTTTATCGCGAAACGTAATAAATTTACGTAACCGATAAAAATAAAATAAACAAAGACCATAATTATTCTCAAAATAATTATTTAATACTTGATTGATGTAAATGTTTAATTGTTTGGTGCCCATTTACATTGAACGCAAATTTTTAGCTTACGCGATTTATACTTAATACTGAAAATTACCAACAAAACGCGTACGACACTAAAAATAAATAGTATATTTATCGACGTCGTCAATAACTTGAAAACACGGGGTGTTATATTGGGTTACTAGTTTGATCAATGTGCATTTAACATTGAGAGGTGTTAGGTTGTTGGCAAGCATCATATATTCTGATTGGGGCACAAATCTAGTTAAGGCTTCGGGGTCATGAGCTTAGTGCAATAATAAACGTTTTGGACTACTGAATGTGTTTCAGGAGTCTACTATACTACTATCTTGTGGTCCCCCTTTGTATACCGATAAACCTAAGATTTTTCCACTCAACATTTGTGTTGACTTTATGCAGTAATTTCATGGTCCTAAGGTATGAAATTGGAGGGGAGCCGTGGCGGATATCAATGAAGACGGATTCTGTTTTTATCTATATTCAATGCAACTTTTATTATCTTTAAAAACTTAAGTCATCTTTTGGTATTATGAAGCTTTTGTTTAATTAAATATGTACTTGAAATGTTTATTACTCTTTTAAAACATATGGGACCTAATGTATCAACTTTAAATATTTTCTATGGCATCATGAAATCTTGATCTTAAAACGTCCATTTTTGGTCGTTTCCTATATCTTGATTGTTGTACTTTAACGTAGCACCCCATTGTTACCATTCCGCTGTTATCTGATTTTGGGGGTGTTACAATAAACTTGGCGTAGTTCCTTCAAATGACTATCCGATAAAGATGATTGTAGACAAGTCTGTCTTGGCAATTAACATGCCCCCCTAAAAGAATCAGGAACTCAGAAAGACTGCCATACCACTTTAAAAGAAAATATTATTATGTTCGTGAGTGCATTGAAACTGAGACGGCGGCAGCCGGCGGCCGTCGGTGGCTGTGGTAGCGGGGCTACCTGGATCTTGCTCGGAAAAGTGAGGGGGGCCTCCACTCGCCGGAGGTGGTGGTCCAACCGGTCAGAAAGTCGCCGGAAAATAAAAACAATGGATAAAACCACTGCTTGCTCTTGGCGGCGCGTGGCGGTTCTGGGGGGTGCCGGGTTTGTGGGGTTATGGTCGGAAAAGGGTGGTGAACCCGTGGTGTGATTTGATTTTGCCTTGGATAGAGAGAGATGATTATGACAAATTGTTTTCGTGGTGTCTGCTACCTTGTTCCCGAGATATAGAAGGGGCTTGTTCTTGATCATTTAGTATGGTGCTTTTAGGCCTCGTTTTTTGCTACACCACACTCAATGACTCAGTTGTGCTACACCACACTCATATTATGGCTTAAAACATGCTAATCAAGTATTAGAGAACACTAAGTTTGAAGAGATAGACTTTGGTTAAAATAAACCCAAGTCAAAACTACAATCACTAAAACAGTACATTTAGGACATGAATAATAAAACCCAACACATGAATATGGGGCAGAAAGATTCAGTGAACACAAGTCAAACGGAATGAAAATACATAGAGATGTAACACGTCCAACACGCCCCAACATAACAATAGTTACGCCCAGCTTGGTTCAATCCAAGCATGAGGGGACAAATGACATGTAGTTCCAAAAAAATCCTTTTGTTGGATGTTTTCGCCATTGTATGTCTGATAGGTGCACGTTTCGAGTGAATAAAACACCATCTTCCTGTTCTTGGACTGCAGTACTGGAAAGCAAATCTTATTCTCCAATTCTCGTGTTTTGGCTTCAATGCATAGACATGTCGCATTACAAATATAAATGATGTGATTTCCTAAACTATCTATTTTGTCCCAGTCCTCTTTAGAAACATCCCACTTGAAATCTTTTCAACAGCGTATCTCCAACCTTGCCCTCCTATGACTTAGTTAAAGATCATGATCAGCATTTCGTCAAATAATGTCGTGTCGGAGATGTGCAACTTATTGGGGCTCTAGATTCAACAAACGTTGAGGAGTTATTTTCTTCACCGAATTCTTGTAATCCAATAAGTTTACCATCACCGCCCAAGACATAAATATCTTGTCCGAAAACTGTAGGAAAACGAATAGTATCTGGCTCAGCACCAACACGAACTGTTCGCCAGGATGATTCACGAGCTATATAGTGGATCAAAACAAGGCATTCATCGTCTAATGAAAATCCAGCCACCATACAATCAGGGGAAGTAGGTGGTGCTGAGAAACACGCAGTATAAAAATTATAACTTGCTTCACACAAGCTTGCGGAGATCACTGGTGAAGGGATTAAAAAATACTAAACATTGAAAGTCAGAGCTGAAAAACAGCAACCAACCAAACCTGGAACAAAAGATCATATGATAAGCAAGCGATACATGAAGATTTTTCATGAAGTAGTTGTCACCCAACATCGGATCAGTGAAAGTGATAGTTCCCTGATTTTCGTCTACCACCATCAGCCATGGTGAAACTAATGAATACTTCTGCAATTTCATTAATGAAGTTTTGTTGCTCCATTGTATCAAAGGTGCTGCTACCTCACAACGTTTGCATGTAGCACGAAAGTTCATGTATTCCACAGATCCACAATGCTCTATAATCAACTTCATAACATCAAACGGAAGATTGAGAAGGTTCCACTCATTAAGTTCAATCTCATTGTCTGTAACTGATTTTGCCAATATCTGGTTCTCTTCTTGATTAGAATAGAGAGTAGACTTAGCTCCTCCATGATCATCTTCTAACCTACAAAACATATGGTTTTAAGAAATCATACACTCGATGCAATAAATATCCGTTTATCAAACTAAATAACATCACATCTATCCAATTCACTAATTTATATGTAACTAAATCTCAAAATGACAATAATATCCTTATCCTTCTCTCCTTTTAAAGACAAATACCATCTGTATATACTCTTATGCTTGACACACTATTGAGTATGGTTGTCCATTTTGATAGTATGTATATAATATTATAATCTCAAAGTCTCTGTGTGTGTTTCATTTGGTCAGACAGGGCTTCAGCACACGTATTCAGAAAATATATATACTGATACGTTATAAAAAGAACTGACTACTGGAGTAACCAAATTGCTTTAAATATTTGAATAAAAAATTGTATCAAGTTACATAATAATTCTCGAACTTGTGAGAACACATTTATATTGCAAGTGTGTCATACCTGAATTCCCATACGGATATATTGCTTGTTGGAAGTACTAATGAAGGCATAGAAGATAGGGAGATGGTATTTTCTTTGACATGGTATGAATATAAAATGTTGTCCATTTTGTCACGAATGTGTATATAACCCCCCAGCTCCGAGGCTATTCCAGGTCTGTAATATGCCAAGTTATCACGACCAAGATCTAAAAAAAATACAGCGTCTTGGAGGTCAAACAGTTGTTCCCACAATCCCATACTCGTTAATATGTCGTTGAAGCTGTCTACCATGTCATGCCAGCTCTTACAACTCATGTCGATACCTTTAAATCTCTCCATATCTTCCGACTTTACACTAGTCATGTCCAATTTATAAAAGCAAACTGCTTCAGGTCTATTTTCATAAAAAGCTACCTTAAAACAAAATAATTCAGTACGATACCCTTTCATTATATAAGTCACGTCATCGTACCGCAACCAGGAAGGAGAAGGATATGCTCCTAAGAGCAAAATTTTTATTAAAACTTCTTTGTCTTTAACCGAGATGTCAAGCTGTATGATAAAACAAGCAAAAGAATATTCCGTATTCAATGCATATATTTTACCATCACAGCAGGTTAAATTACGTATAAAATCACCATCTTCACTGGTTAATCTTTTGAGTTGGGTAGCTTATGACATCTCGATCCATCACACTCTTTCTTTTACACACAAGACAAAAAAACAAAGGCAGGTTTGTTGGTGCGAGTTAACAGGAGAACTGAACTTGGATCGTCAGGAGGGGCTGACAGACAACATTCTCCGATAGATTCTGAATCTCCATCTTTTAAAATCAAAGGGGGAAATTGGATCATCTTAGAAGTGACCGGATTCCAAAGAGACCACATTACATTTCGTAGATGGTCGGAAAGAATAACCCAGCCATGACAATATCCTCGAATACGTCTCCCAAGCAACTCAGGGATTTGACAGTGATATTTAGCAAGTGGGTCATGTAGGGTGGTAGAGTATTGGTCTCCAGAACTACTCATCTGCTCGTAAGTTATTGAGCAACCAAACCACGGATATTTGCAGCATAAGGGAGGCAAATTGTTGACAAAATTGAACCACCCATGAAAACTCAGCTTTCTGCTCCATCTAAAATGTTTCATACAATCATTTCAGTGTTAAATTTATCGCAATAAAAATGCATATTGGACTTAAGCATATACAACAGCAAGTATTTCGGGAAAGAACTTGCTCCCGGTATCACTTCAATAAGCCAACAAAACAACCCAAACAAACACTCAAAGAGATTATTGCTGAGTAAAACGATAATACGATATGAAATTCCAAGCACCCCATATACAGAAGTCACTCCTTAAGTAACATCATTAAACTAAAAAACTGGGCCAATGGGGATTGAAGCTGCTTCCTAGTTTTGTTGGGGGAACATGACCCGCCTTTTTCGACCCGTAAAACAAACCTTTCCCAAAAGGAACAACATTAATCAAAATTCTATCTTTTAAAACAAAACTCTCCATAGGTTTGTAATTTTCACATTTAAAGATTTTTTTGTAACAAAAAACAACCCAAACAATGACAACGTTCAAAAGACCTGTATAACTACAAGTTTAAATCATGAAATTAATCACACGGCGGTGTTTATTCCTTAGAAAGTAGTAATGTTAGCATCTAGAAAAGCAAATTAAAACAACCAAACACATTAAAAAAAAGCTCAGATATAGTTTTTTAAGATGAAAAAGGTGCTTTTTGCATCAAAATAAGCCCCATAAACAACCCAAACAGTAATAAAGGTGATTGCTTTTTTAAGAAAAAAGATAGGCCAATCCCCAAACACCACATAGAATAGGAACTAATCAAAAGCACAACTTTCTTACGCGGTATTGTGACCCATGCTCACGTTATTCGATCCCGTAACTGAATCATCCTAAAAGGACTCAAACTAAGCAGAAAAAGTGCTTGTTTGGCATCAAAATAAGCAGATAAAAACAACCCCCCCAAAACAATGATAAACGACCTGAAAGACGCATATAACAGAAAGTTAATCATTAAAGTAATTAAGCAGCGTTTTTAATTACATTATACAATAAACATTGTTAAAAATAATCTTTAAGAAAGCAGCAACAAATCTTATTCCTTGAAAAGTAGTAATGTAGCATTTGTAATTAGTATTTTTTTAACGGGAAAAAGTGCTTATTTATCATCAAATGAGCCGATAAAACAACCCAAAAAGGTAACTGGTTTTTTAGAAACAAAATAAGCAATCCCAAACACCCCCATACACTTGAAACTAATAGGGCCCAAACTAATACTAAAAGCGTATATCTTACTAACACGGTTTTGACCCATGACCCACCTTTTCAACTCATCCACAAAATCACTAAAGGTGCATCAAGATAGCTCAAAGGGTACACATTCGCTTTGTGACACAAGTAGACAGCAAATTGAGGTTATATTATTACGGGTATGTTTGGCAAGGAGCTTTTAATAGCTACATAAATTTATAATGGGGGTGTTTGTTTCGGCTTATGAAACATAAGCCCATTTAAGCTTATATTTCAATAATGCCTTTAATATTTTCGGCTTGATTTGATACTGTGGTACTTAAATAATTGAATTATTATATGAAAAACTTATATACGCTAAGTCACTAAAAGTCTCAAAATAAGGCTAAAAAAGTTGGGGCATATATGAATATAACCGAAATCAAATTTGATTTGGGCTTATTTTTCATAAGCTCCAATTTTCGGACTTATTTTGAGACCCGTGGCTAATAGAAGCCCGTAAGTCTCAAAATAAGCCAGAAAATTGGGGCTTACGAAATTCATAAGCTAAAACAAACACCCCCTATGTCAAAATAAGCCAGAAATAATAAGCTTATGAAACATAAGTAAGCTAAAAAATAAGCTTAAACAAGCACCCCCTATTTTGTGTGACTAACATGCCATCAAGAATAATAAGAATAGAAACTTACAGCAGACTCAATATTAAGTCTAACTCTCTCTTCTCTTCTAAGTTCCAAGTTGTACAAGAAAACTGTGATTTTGGTGTCTTTATATATGGACATTAAATTCAGACTTTTCTTTTTTTCTTTTTATGAAAATATCTCTTTTAATAACAAACACATCTTTCTAACAACCTTCTAACAACTATTTTGCAGGGGTGTTCAAAAAAACCGTGAAACTGACGAACCGAGCCGAACCGCTCAATCCGAAACCGAAAAAACCCAAAACCGAAGAAACCGAAACCGAAAAAACCCGCTTATAATGGTATGACTCAGATGATGTTATCTCCTGGAGGTCGAGTCAAGATGATGAAGATGATGATAAAAATGACGATGATGAGAATGCTCAAGATGATGAAGATGATGATAAAAATGACGATGATGAGAACGCTCAAGATGATGATGATGAAGCACAGACTGAATCAGAAGATGATGGTGATGATTTCATTCATCCAAAGCTCACAACTCATGATGATGAAACAACACATGAAGAGGAAACTGATGAAGATGATACCTTCGATCCTATAGTTCATACACCCTCTCGTGTTTCATCCTCAGATGATGAAGACAGTGACAATGAAGTTGAAGGGGTGGATGTTGAAGGAGAAAAGTCGGATGAAGATGCTACAGATGTAGAGGACCAAGGAAATGAGACGGACAAAGATACCAATGCCAATCTTGAAGGAAGAGATGATGTAATGACAGATGTTATATTGCCCCAGGTTCAAGCAACCCAGGAAATTGAAGACACTCATGTGACCCTAACTCCGGTAAATCCTGATGGTCAACAACAGAGCTCTTCTGTATCATCTGGCTTCGTCTCCAACATGCTAAATCCAAATCAAGATACCGGTGTTGATGCTATATTTGGACAACATGCTGAAACCACCTCTCTAATAGATATTCCTGTCACTGCCATTGCGGAGCCATCCTTCTTTGTACTAACCAATCATCCTCCAACACCGAATCCTCTTTTCATTCAATTACAATAACCACCAATCCTGACACCTGCTACTACTCCAAGTTCCTCACTTCAAAATCTTCCTGACTTTGGTTCGTTGTTTGGTTTTGATTACAGACTAAAAGCGTTAGAAGACAACTTCTCAGAACTCAAACAAACAAATCAATATGCTGAAGCACTCTCCTCCATTCCTAGCATCATTGACCAGTACCTGACAAATAAAATGCAGGAAGCAGTAGATGTTGCAGTCCAACTGAAGTATGATAGAATTCGAGAAGAGGCTCATGCTGAAAATCAACAATTCCTTGATTCAATCGATGAAGGAATGAAGAAAGTAATCAAGGAACAAGTCAAGAATGAAGTCTTGAAGATCACACCAAAAATTGAGAAGTTAGTAAATGAACAACTCGAGTCTGAGGTTCTGGTACGATCTTCAAAGGAAGCCAAGATGTCTCATGCTGTAGCTGCTAATCTTTCAGAACTAAAGCTGAAAAATATCTTAATTGACAAGATGGAAGCTAACAACTATATCAACAGGTCAGACATTCAAAGGCAGCTCTACAAGGCATTAGTTGATGCGTATGAAGCAGACAAAATTCTACTAGATACTTATGGTAATATAGTCACAATAAAAAGACCTTGAGACGGAGCAGATGATGATCAAGAACCCTCCGCTAGAATAGACCAAGGGTCCAAAAGAAGAAGGTCAGAAAAAGAACCTGAATCTACCAGTGCTCCAAGAGAAAAGACAACCACGACAGCAAGAAAGACTACTACAGGTTCTAAGACTCATAAGCAATCTGCTAGCCAATCTGCTCTAGTAGAGGAAACTATGCAATCTACAAATGTCTTTTATGCACCTGTACATCAGGAGTTTGAAACAGGTGTCCATGATAAACAAGCGGAAGAAGAGGTCAATCATCTTCCTGACTGGTTTCAACAACCTAAATGCCTACCTTCTCCTGATCATGCATGGAACAAGTCTGTACCTGCTGTTCATGAATCCGTCCAACCTTGACTAAGCAATCTGGTAAGAAGACAAGACCCTCGAGAGTCATTCGATGAGCTAACAGACACTACATTTGACTTCTCTGCTTTTATGATGAACTGGCTAAATGTAAATACACTAACACCTGAGTTGTTAGCAGGACCAACATTTGAGTTGATGAAAGGAACATGCAAGAGCTTGACTGAACTTGAATACTTTTATGAAGAAGTCTACAAAGCCACAACAGAAAAATTGGACTGGATCAACCCCGAAGACGATCGAACGAGCGACGTTTAGGTTGGATCGAACTAGACGTGTGTTTTTGATCGAACAAATACCTTCGAACAAGCTCAATCGAACTAGGACCATCGAACTAGCCCAAACGAACTACGCTCATTCGAACTAGACAATCGAACTAGCTCAATCGAACTATATCAATCGAGACTAAACCAACGAACTAGACAACCGAACCTAAAGAACCGAATAAGACATGAACCGAATTTGGTACTTTAATAACAACCGAACGAATTTTTTTAGAACACTGTGTACGAAAAGGGTTTCAGTAAAACAGCCATAACTTTTGATCCGTAAGTCCGTTTTAGGCCCGTGACCTCTCAAATCGAAGAGAAAAACGAGACGGATCACGCTGTAACCATCCTTTAGCTGGTTAAGGATTTTTCGAAGGCCAAAAACATCGTTTTCCATGATTTATTGACATTTTTCAGTTTTTTTTGGAATTTTCGCTGATTCCAAATCAAATCATTCACGGTTTTTTCTTGATTTTGTAAAATCCCGCGAAAGATACGATTTTTTTCTCGGTTTTAATCAAAGATTTGTAAAATCCCGTGAACATTAATTGTACTCAATCCACAACAACAATCACTTTACCTACTTAAGATCCGATATCCATTCACAACATCACAATGTCAAATACCAATACCAATTTGCAAACACAAACATCAAGTGTTCTTCAGAATGACACAGTTTCTTCGTGTTCAATTTCTAAAGTTCAAGAGAAGACACAACTTTCAAGAATTAAATGCATGAAAAGTCTTCGAGCAATTCAGTCACAACTAAAGTTTCTCACAGATACTTTACAAGATTTTGGTACCATGCCTATCTTCAAGAGAACATTCTCTCAAGACTTGGATTTTACTACACATCATGCTTACCTAAGAAATAAATCTCAACTGATTGCAAGACGACTTTGACAAAAACTCAGATATAACGTTTGAAATGCTTTCATTCAAAATCAAAAGTGCGAATGCAGAAATATAAAAACACAATATGATCTCAATCATTTTACGATGCAAATTAGTCTTTAACCTGGATTCCCTCTTGAAAATACATGCTTGAGTTAATTCTTATTCGTCAACAACGAACTCCAAATTGTTTGGACACAAAAGAAGTTGATTCAAACACAAGAAGATCATTCAAATCCAATTCAAATGTTGATTCATTAAGGTTGTGATTTAGTTTCATACAAAACACTTGATCTGAAAAGAAGACAAGTAATTCAGAGAATGCATCCAACAAAATTAGTAAGAGGAAAGCACGCTTGATACTTGAAACGAAAAAAGAAGTGCATGGAAATCAAAACCCAAGATGACAAAAGCAAAAGAAAGTATGCATGGCATATTTCGCTCTCTTCATGTCACACCTTCAAGTTCTTTTAAAATATGACTTAAAAGGCCTCGTATCGAACATGGATCACACTGCATTCCGTCACCTTTGGTCAAGATGGGTTGATACTTCACAGAGAACAATGCACCTCAACGTGAGATCGACTACAAAAAGCAACTTGACAAAGATTGAATTTCAAGAAGAATGGATCCATAGACCGCCAATTTGTGGTTAAACATCTATTCTAAAATTTCACGATTCAAAGTTTACATTGGACTATGACAATCAAATGACAAGACACACGCTTGTTCAATACACTAGGAATCGAGGTCAACACTGATCAGATGATACACTACACCAACACCTGGGTAATGTTTAAGAAAAGTCCCGTATGCTGAAAGAACACTCATCTAGAGACAGTTATTAGAAAAAGAAGGGTGAATAAAAGACATATGCAGACGCAAGAGAGTAAGATTGATACGGGTAAAGCATTGGATGCTGATTTGGTTGACACAGAAAGCATTAGGACAGACTCAACATGTGCAAATGACATACAACACGTCAGGAATTGAAACAGATGCTGATGATTGCAGATATCAAACCCATTTATGACTGAAGAGCAATGTCTATGTACAATTGACTGCTGAATGCAATATCTTGCTATCGACAATCACATACTGAGAAACCTGAAATATAAATGAAGTAGAGGTTTGACCATTATCCTGAATCAATGTCAAGATAAAAGTCCTATGTTTGATTCATCAACCTGATAACCAGACTACGTGAAAACTTCAAACAATCACATCGATCCCTGAAAAATAAGTTATCGCAAGAGACAGTTTTTGCCCAATTTCTAAAAGATTTTTCAAGATGGAAGCATTGCATTGCTCCGAACTAAATATCAAATCAATCTTTAAAATCAGGGCAACATGGTTAGATTTTGAATGAAACAAGTAATAAAGCCAAGATTGAAAAGGAAATTGATGTACTTGAAACAATGAACATCGAATTAGAACATAGTTGATCTACATTACGTAAGAAAATGAGACTTTGAAACAGCATTACAAAGATTTGTATGATTCTATTAAAATCACGATTTCTAAACTACAAACAACAACATTTTGCTTGCCAATAAAAGCTGAAATAAAAGCTCAGATTCAGGAACATGTGTTTTTCAATTGCGGAGCTTTAGAAAACTGACTTAAGGAAGTTAAAAGGAAATATGTGTATATACTATAGTTTGATAAAACTTCTAGTCTTGGGAAACCGTGTTACAATCACTAAGAAACAAATCATTGTTATGACAACCGAATATGCTTTAAATCAGCAAGGGCTCAAATGTCAAAACAACGGTTTGCTCCCTAGTTGGATTTGAATAAGAATTTGTCAAAAACACATCACTCAACATAATTGCCTAAGAACCAGAAATCTGCCCTTGCAAAAACCTGATCACGTGGAGTGCATCTAAGCCATCTAGAATAGTCCTAAAAACATGCCAAGATTTATTTCACATTGACATGTACATAATCACTATCAGAAGAAGCTAGGTAAAAAAGGACACAAGAAAGTGATAAGCAACTCAAAAACAGTGATGATTCCCTGCTAGATTCAAAGCACTGCTGATGGTAGTCAAACCAAAACCTAGTATCAACATCAAACATCTAGTAGTTTGCCTGTATATAAAAGGTACTCGCCGATACGATAACGGCTGAAGCCCCAAGCATATCACTCTAAGAGTTCTAGATCTTTTTCGAGATTCCAAAAACTGTTGTTGTCCTACATGTCATAAGTGGTTGTCTTTAATGCAAATCATGATTGCTTAAAACAAAACTCCTGAAGAGTAAATTTCACTGCTAAGGATTCACTCCCATTAGACCAGAATAGCAGTAACAAACCCGTAGACAAAAAGTAACTCAGAAACCCGGTAGGCAGATCTTTACTACATAGGTTTTCACTAATAAGAAGACTTCCGCTGTGTATGAGAAAAACATCTCTAGATCTGATCTTAGTGAAACCCACGGTAAATTTCAAAACTGTTTGTTCTTAGTGGATCCTACAGAAAGTTATTCAAACTCTTGTACAACCAAGGGTTGACATGAACCCCCACATGGTTCCAATGTAATATCCCAAATATTTATGTTGCAAACAGAACCTTCAGGTTTTTAAGTGCAGGTACTTCTCCCTATGGTCAAAAGCAACAAAGAATTGACTAAGTGCAGGTGGCATTAACAAAGTCAAAGCAGGAAAATCTCAGAGTATGGTTGCTGAAAAAAGATGATATCTCAGAAACCAGTGCCAGAATGGTTTCACAAAAGATGAACTACATCAATTGACGTCTGTTCACGAACATTCACTCGATCCCAATGCAAATGACAATGCTTTTTTGAACAAAACGGTTCAAAACCTCGCACCACAATGTCAACAGAGTCATCAAGCAGCTGAGACATAACAACGGTCAAATAGGGCTTGAAAGAGCTATATCGGTCCTTTTGTTTCGATCGAATATCTCAATGGAGAAAATCAAGTTGCTTTAAAGTCTTCCGCTGTTACTACTGCTGATGCATCCGATAAACGTCAACAACAACCTGATTCAACTTCATCTACTTCATCTCTAGCAACATCTGTTCTCTGCTGATGAAACTTCAGACTTGTTAATTATTTTTTTTTCTCTTAGTTTTGATTTGAAAAAATATTTGAAAAAAGAAAAATAAAAATATAAAACCAACAAAAAGAAAATAGAAAAATATAAAACCGAGAAAAACAAAATATAAAATCAAAAAAAAATTTCAAAATACAAAACGAATCTTCTCGACATGTCTCTTGGAATCGATAACATTTACTCCTAGAGAATGGTGATTAACAACGACACGGCGTGTAAATGAAGTTCTGAGCGCGAGTTTCAAATGCTTTCAAAACATGTCCATTTCTAAATTTTTTAACAATGACTTTATGTATATTTCATGCAAAACACGTCTCCGAATGGAAAAGGGAAAGTGTACGCCTCTAGTTGCGCTTACTCTAAAATAGAAAGAGAAGTCTTCTATCAGTTTTTAAATACGTTGAACACAATTTTACACGAAAGAGAATTTTCATTGTCAAAATTGGCTACAATATAACTTGTTGTCTTTTCCATAAACAATGGAATTTGTTAAAATTTATGTGTTTCAACAACTCCAATTCCTCAATAAATTTCTGAGGGGGACTTTTTAAAAACAAACCTTTAAATGTGTATGGTACATCTCATAAATGTCCAATATTAATGGTATCGCCAAACACATTCTGTGAAATTAAAATGTGGAAACTTATAATGTCAATTATTAATATACACTGTTCACTAAGGCATCTCACTCCGTCTTCAACATTTTATGGTGTCATATCAATTTTTCATTCCAATGTCAAGTTTTAATAAATATTGGTATCCCACATATACTGTTGAAGGGGAGCAAATCTGAAATGAATTTCAGTGCAATATCGTATATCATTTTTCTCCCCATTGAATTTATTTCATGTCACATTTAAGACAATTGGTATTCCAATACTAAGAGTGTTTATTTTTTAAAATAAGGGAAAATTGTAATTAAATATTATATAAAAGAATGTGATCTTTAAGACTCTAAGTGCAACTCTTTCCTTCATGTGCTAAACAATTTCGAATCTCGGAGCACATGTGTAGGGGGGTATTTGAAAATGAAAATGTCAAAAAATGGTTTTATGGTTCATCTCTATACCCAACAACCTATTTATTATCAGGATGAAAAAAAAAGGGGAGGGGGGGGGGGGGGGGGGGGGGGGGGGGTGGGGAAAAAAAAAAAAACCAACGAATTCTGAAGTCATAAGGTGGTTAGGTTAGGTATAAGTCCTACGATCCAACCAGAACCGGAGGACTACCCAAGGAACACTCCATAGTTAGAAAAACAGTCCTTAGGTATGATTGGAGGATGGAATTTATAAGGGAAAATGCTGACTAAGATTGAGCTAACACTAGAACAATCACAACAAGGTGTTAGTAATGACGTCTTGGTAAGTATTGAAGGGCGGAAGAATAAAAGAAATGTAGGATTAAAAGGTGAAAACAAAGCAGCCCTCCAAACAACTTAGCAGAAACAGGTCAATACATAATCTATCAAAACACAATGAATGATTGTTGAATTTGAAGAAAGTTCGTTCATGGACCCAGTGATGCAATGCACAACCCTTCCCAACCATCGGTATTCCTCTCAAAAGAAGCTCGTCTCATTTTTTCACGGAATACACACCTTATCTATTGACATCTCACTCCGAGTTTGTTTGAAATTGGATTAGGTGGCAAGTCTTCGTCCGACCCCCGATACTAAAACCAAAAGTGCACAAATCGAGTTCTAGACCAAGAAGAATCAAAGTATAATCGCATTAGGTACAACAATGCCAAAAAAAACTTGTTAACACCATAAAGTTCGACAATTGTAATACAGAGTCTACGCATTATCTTGAATCCTGCAGAACGTATCAACTGAGTGATACTTAAGTATTCACATGAAGATGGACATCCAGCTTGAGCCAACATCAAACCAAGCTCTTGGTAGGTGACTTGCAAATTCTATATGAATCAAGCTTGTGATAACTGATATCAATTTTAGTCTCCGTAAATAATTGAACCGACTAAATCAAAAAGATCGTAACTATCTGAATCACTCTTTACCGTGTTGTCTGCTTTGAAGACGTTCCCGTAATGAAACTAGCAAGCACGGTGAAATCTAATGCATCTTGTTAGAAGATCCAACGCTTGAGCTTGAAACCCTGTCAAGGAGATTCTTTGAATCTACCTGATCAATAGGTAAATGATTTTACAATAAAACGTGAAACCCGAAGGGTTAAATGCAACCGAAGTCAAGGATGTAATGACGAAATCTATTCATGCTTTATTAATTGCTAACTGTCTTATTTCAGGTTTAGACGACGGTGTCCGCAGCTCATACCAGCGAAGTCCGGATTCATAAACCACATGCACATACCAAGCTTTCAAAGTCAATCATCGTCAACGTCAAGATAGTTGATTCTAATGCTTCCATCATCAAAGAGCCTCAAATCAAATAAAGAATTATCAATTGGGGAGATTGGTAGACTTATAATCACATATGTTCAAACAAGAATGTAACAAGTAGTAAGCATGTTGGTTAAAGCACAAGTTGATCAAGAAAGTCAAATCAAGTATCAAGTCAAGAGATGTATGCAAGATAATCGATCTCAAGAACGTCATAGTCAAAAGATAAAAGGCTCAAGATCAAAGATCACAAAGCATGAATGATCAAATCCATTACAAACAAGACAAGACCAACACAATTGCAAAGCAAAAACGACAAAAGTCAAAATCTTCACACATCGTAGTACGGAGGATTTGAAGAAAGAGACACCTTTAACATTTGGAGATTGTTAGCCTTAATTTTATATAAGTCGAACAAGAATGTTATCCGGTCTTTATTAGTCGTACTAGTCTTGTTAAGTAAGTAGGCAAGTTCGGTTCAACGGTCTTTGTTAGTAATCTAATATTGTGCCCGAGTTGCGGCTCAAGCCCAGTTTTCCAAGCCCGCCAAGTACGAAAAGCCCACAAGCTACTTATGGCTCAAGTAAAGCGTTAGAAGACAACTTCTCGGAACTCAGACAAACAAATCAATATGCTGAAGCGCTCTCCTCCATTCCTAACATCGTTGATCAATATCTAGCAAATAAAATGCAGGAAGCAGTAGATGTTGCAGTCCAACTGAAGTATGACAGAATTCGAGAAGAGTCTAATACTGAAAATCAACAATTCCTTGATTCAATCGATGAAGGAATGAAAAAAGTAATCAAGGAACAAGTCAAGAAAGAAGTCTCCAAAATTACTCCAAAAATTAAGAAGTTAGTAAATGATCAACTCGTGTCTGAGGTTCTGGTACGATCATCAAAGGAAGCTAAGACGTCTCATGCTGTAGCGGCTAATCTTTCAGAACTAGAGCTGAAAAAGATCTTAATTGACAAGATGGAAGCTAACAACTCTATCAACAGGTCAGACATTCAAAGGCAGCTCTACAAGGCATTAGTTGATGCGTATGAAGCCGACAAAATCTTGTTAGATACATATGGCGATACGGTCACAATAAAAAGACCTCGAGACGGGGCAGATGATGATCAAGAACCCTCCGCTGGAACAGACCGGGGGTCCAAAAGAAGAAGGTCAGGAAAAGAACCCGCTTCTACCAGTGCTCCAAGAGAAACAACAACCACGACAGCAGGAAAGACTACTCCTACAGGTTCTAAGACTCACAAGCAATCTGCTAGCCAATCTGCTCCGGTAGAGGAAACTATGCAAACTACCAATGTCTTTGAAGCACCTGCACACCAGGAGTTTGAAACAGGTGTCCACGATGAACAAGAAGAAGAAGAGGTCCAACATCTTCCTGACTGGTTTCAACAACCTACACGACTACCTTCTCCTGATCATGCATGGAATAAGTCTGTTCCTGCCGTTCATGAATCTGTCCAACCTTGGCTAAGCAATCTGGCACGAAGACAAGACCCTCGAGAGTCATTCGATGAACTAACCGACACTACATTTGACTTCTCCGCTTTTGTGATGAACCGGCTAAATGTTAAAACACTAACACCTGAATTGTTAGCAGGTCCAACATTTGAGCTGATGAAAGGAACATGCAAAAGTTTGACTGAACTTGAATACTTTTGTGAAGAAGTCTACAAAGCCACAACCGAAAAATTAGACTGGATCAACCCCGAAGGCCGCCAATATCCTCATGATCTGCGACAGCCACTACCGTTGGTTCCAAATTCTCAAGGTCGTCATGTTATACCGTTTCATCACTTCATCAATAACGACCTTGAGTACCTACGTGGTGGTGAGTCAAAGCCCCGCTAAGTACTCTACTTCATTTACGAAGACCACGGCTGCAGTTTATACGGGCATATAATTGGATAAAAGACTAGCCCAACTCATTTTGGATCCAAATTGATAGTCAACTATGACAAATTCGCTCTCTGGGGAATCTCACATTAGGGAAAAAAGCGAAGACAGTTCTATGCATTTACGACCACAAGGGAATCAGCTCATGACGTCTACTCAAAAAGAAGAATAATTGCTGTCACAAAGGTGGAAATAGTCGAATGGCAAAACTACAAGCATCTTGACTAGATTACTGTACGGAGGAATAACGACATACTTTACAAGTTCAAAGAAGGCGACTTCCACAGACTTCGGATCCAAGACATTGAAGACATGCTGCTTCTTATCGTGCAGGGAAAGGTGACAAATCTCAACGTTGAAGAATGATTGCTTTAGATTCTCCTAAGAATGTCACAAAAGTGTTGTCATCCAAAGGCGTGGGAAGATCTTCAATTGGTGTTGAAAGCTAATCAATAAGAACTCAACCTCATAAAGCTGACACGTACCAGATCCATACTGAGAAGATGAAGCTTACACACATACTCAGATCCAGAAGGCTTCATCTATGAGAACAAAGACAAGAAGAACAGATTGATGCTCATTGACGAACTACACAAGTTCAGCGATGGCACTCTCGATGATGTTCGGATTGCTCTAAATGATCGCCTCAAGGGAATTAGAATGGAGTATCTGCCTCAGACTTTTTGGAGCCAACGTGACAAAGTAAATGCAAGAGCTATGATTCAGGAAATCGACAAAAGACTAAAGACAAGGAGGATCATGCGGAGTTTGGAGAGATTTTTCGGTGGAAGACATACGGGGGTGACTTTCGGCTACAAAAGGACCATATGAATTTATCATATGTTTTCTCATCTTAAAAGTCACTCGTAAATAATATTTAATCTTGTAAATGTCCAATAACAAGTGATAAATATTTTTGGTGAAAAATAAGTTGTGCTCGAGTACAAATTTTTTCAAGAATTTCTTAGTAAATTCAAAATCTTTCAAATAATTGTACTCGACACCATCTTATAAACCCTCAAAAGTTGAGGGGGAGCAACAATATGTTCTAATCTACTAGATTACATCATTTTGTCCCCGATAGGTTAATCAATTGATATCCAAATATCACGGATTAACAATTTGGATAAGGGAGAAAATGTGATTAACCTGACTTAATGTATATTGACAGAAGTAATCAATTAAAATAGACTCGATGCACTCCACACTTAGCATGTACTACGATTACGATGCACATGTTAAGGGGGAGCTTTTAGTGATGATTAAAAACATTCAAAGTGTAAACATTTTGATATTTATATCAAACACTTTGAATGAATTTTTCAATGATTTTGGTGTGTAATGGTGATGGAATACCCTAAAAACAACCAGTACTAATTTAGGAGTTATAAGGTGGTTAGGTTATAGGTAATTCACATCCATGATCCAGCCAAAACCGGAGGGATCTACCCAGGGATATCCACTAGTTAGTGTAGAAGTCCTTAGGTATGATTAAAAAGGAGAAAAAGTGAGAATCGAGAATAATGCCGACTGAGATGGAGCTATCACTGGAACAAACCCAACAAGGTGTTAGTTATGAAGTCTTGGTAAGCATTGAAGGGGTTGAAGAATGAAAAAGAAATGTAAGATCAAGGGTAAAAAGAAAGAATCCCTCCATACACTTAGGCAGAAACCGGGTCAATACATATGCTGTCGGAAACACTAAGGTGTTGTCTGATATTGAAGACTGTCATGGACCCAGTGACGCTATTCACAACCCCTCCCAGCCACTCAAAGTCGGAAAGACTTTGTTTCAAAACTCACGGAGATACACTCATTTCTATTGACTTTCTCACTCAAAGTTAGTTGATATTGAAAAGGTGGCACTCAGCTCCAGCCTCCGATCACTAAAATTAAAAGTGCACAATTGAGTCTAGAGCCAAAAGAGATCATCCATTAATCTCATAGACATTTGTCAGAATTAGCTTGTTTATCTCACACAATGTGAATATCAAGTAATATCATCAGAGTCCTACGCAAGATCCTTATGATTTTGCCAGAACATCCGAGTGATACTTAGGTATTCACAATGAAGATGGAAATCCTGCTTGAGCCAACTTCAAACAAGCTCATGGTAGGTAACTTGTGAGATTCTTTATGAATCAAACTTTGGGTCCAACTGAAAGAAATGATGGTGTCGATTCTATAAGAATAAACTTGTCCAGAAAAGGATCGATGGTTGTTAATGAATTTTTGAAATACGAAACACTTCACGGTGTGTCACAAAAACAATTTTGCAATTTTTTTTTTTTTGATTAGTAAACACCAAAAAATTATATTTAATTTGATTTTCAAATCTATTTTCTATTTTCAATCAGTGAGATAGTAACTCACTGGTTCACTCTTATTGTGCTGTCTGCTTTGAGACGTTCCGATAATGAGAACATGTTGAGTACGATGAATCTAATACTTATGTGTTAGAAAGATTCAATACTACAGCTGGAAATCATGTCAAGAAGATTCTTCTTAAATTGAATCTATCTGATCACAGGTCGATCCTTACGGATTTGAAGGTTACTCCAACCAAACCTGGGCGAATGACAAAGCCATATTCGTCCCCCCGCTTTATTGCTAACTGTTTTATTGCAGGAAACTTAAAGAAGGTGGTGAAGGTACCTGTTTCCAGCTGTCTCACAAAGATCCATAGCCACATGCTCATACCCTACCGACAAACATAAAGACATCATGAAAGCTCAAGTACATGTTTCAAGACTTCCGCTACTCTGATACCTTGGCTCTTGATACCAAATCTGTAACACCCCCATTTTTACATATAGCAGCGGAAGCTAATCTGGGGTATTACTTCAAGGTACAACAGTCATAATCATAGAAAACGAATCAAAAAGAGTCGTTTTTGAAAATTTAGTTATCATTCATTATTTCTTCAGAGTTTTTACAAACGAGAGGTCCCAAAATCTAAAATACAAAGTTTGAATGATAACGGTTTTGCCATCTTCAAGTCCTCGCCACTCCGTGCCATAGGTTGCTTAGTTACCTGAGATAAAACATGCTAAAAAGTCAACACAAAGGTTGAGTGATATTCATAGGTTTTCAGTTATAATAGTTTGAATGCAAATTTGATATTGGGTTACGTTGTTATACACCCGTTATAAAACAAATATTATTGCCATTAGCTCATGAATCCGAAGCCTTGGGATATGTTTGATACGTTATAGCCCCAACGGGTGCCTTTGCCAAAACACCCGCAGTTATATTCTAATGATGTGCAATTGGTTACCGGTATGACTGGGTACACCAACGGGGAGTCCAACCCAAATAGATCTATTCACAACATTCGCGCTCACTCCGTAGAGTAATTAACGGTTCATGATATTGGGGACTTAAAGGCAAATAGTTACTTAGGCAATAATAAATCAGAATAGCATACAGAAAACAATTGCATTCATGGTTATAGCATGTATCCCCCTCGCGGGTTTATAAAACATTTAAGAGATTGAAATGCGAGGCTATGAACTCACCTTAACAGTATAGGGAAATCTGAGTGATAGCAAAGGTATATGGAATGAGAGTAACGGCTTCGTCACACGCAACCTGGGGTAATATGTCAAGTCTTAGTTTGATTGAATATGTTTTACATTATAATGAATATCATCTTTGATTGAATTATTATGGAGTATTGTATCACCGTTCGGGCCATCATAATTCAGAGGTCATTCAGTAAACGTTTGAGGAGCTAGGGCACTTTAAATCGTAAACCCAACAACTCAGTCAGAACGTAATACCAAGATGAAACCTCGTAATATGAAGCTCCCTAGTATTGTGATAAGGTATAGTCGGTTTTAAGCGTTTTGCTCAAAAAATGGAAATGTTAAGCACGTCAAGCATTAATTAAAGTTATGTCTTGTAATGTTTTGAATACATTTTTATACTTTTTCAAAATGTTACATTTTAGACCCTTGAATATGAAAAGTGGCAAAATATACCCTTGGAGTTTGTACTTTTATGAGTTTGGTCCTTCAAGTTTAAAAGATATATAAAGTAAACCTTGCACTTTGAAAGTGACATAATAGACCCATGTAGTTATAACTTTGATAAAATGATATTTTTAGTCCTTTTAGTTATAAGTTTATAAAAGTTACGATATATACCCCATGCATGGATAATATTTACAAAACATGTCCAAATTGCCATGCAAGCTTATTTTAACATTTCAAAAGATATTTATAGGTTATAATAAACTAAAATATGAAGGTTTAACATAACGGAAGTTTAAAATAACGATTCGTTAAGCTAGGAAGCAAAACGGGTCAAATTAGGGTTTCAAAACGAAAACGCGCGGGTTTTAAGTTCAAATTCCTTCAATAATCAATAAAGTGGTTATTTTAACATTAATTAAGCATGTTAGGATAGATTATAACAACATTTAGTCATTATAACATTTAGTTTTAAGAAAAACACAAAAATTAGGGTTTCTAGGTTCGGTTTTGGATCAAAATGACAAAACGCCTAGATTTTAGTTTAGATTATTTTAGTAAATGTTCATGCATGATCATAGAGATATAATATGAGTATAGGAGCAGGAATTATGAACATGAACCTGGGTTTGAGCTTCAAGGATCAAAAATGGAGGTTATGGGTCAATTCGGGTAGTTTTTCCACTCGTACGCCTTTGTCTTTGATCTTGGGGATTCAAATCTTCAAAGCTTCACTTGTTTCTTCTGCTTTACTCAGTGACTGTTTGGTACGGACCTTCGACTTTGACTTTATTGACCTTTTATCGTGACACATAATAACGATTACCCACGCTAGGCGGTAAAAGTTTGAAACAGATTTAAATAATAATAATCATATTACTTATACTCATCACTCATTTACAACTTTTATGTTTCCAACTTATTTGAAACGAAAACGAGAAGACATCTCGCAAATTTTGAAAACCGCGTACAACGCGTACCGACACGAAAATAATTTAATTACATTAAATTATCACTTTTTATTTAATAAAATTATGTAATAAAAATTTATCATGTTATTCAAAAACGTAAGTATTTAATTTAAAGTTCGTGTTACGGACAAATATTGTCAGAGATACACAAATAAATAATGAACATTTTATTTAAATTTTATAAGAGAATTATAAAATTATAGTCATATAGATACTCATTTTGTTGGAAAAAAATATATTTAAAAAATAATGACGCAAGTTTCGTATTTTAAATTCATCCGTTAACTAGCCTAAACGAGTCCCGAACCACTTATTAACAAAAGTTACAGTCTTGGCCCATGTGATAATACTTACAACATCCACCCCACACTATTATACAACTTACATTTCTTTTTATAACTTTCAAGTATATATATATAAGATATTAGGGTACTCTTCATTTCATTTTTTTCATTATAGCACAAACCCTAGCACACTCTCCTTTCACCCACATTTTTCCGGCGCCTCCCACCTATCTCCGGCGAGATTCCGGCAGCCACACCGAACCACCAACATCACGCCACTGCCACACCACTACAACCTATACATCATCCTCATCACCATCTCCATCGCACCATCATCATCAACACCATATCACCATCTCCATCGCAGATCCGGTACACCACACGACCACACCACCACGTTCACCCCACCGTCACCCTCACCATGCCACTGCCATTTACATCACCATCATCCCCAACTTGTCACCTCCTCGACATCAACATCAGCCACGCACCACCCTAGGGTGCGTTTGACTTTGTTCTCAGCCAACAGTGGGTGCGTTCGGGATGCTTAAAAACCCCAAAAAGGGTGTTGGGTTGGCTGCGTGATAACACCACAAGGGTGAGTTCGGGTTGAAGCCACCACACAAGAAGGGGTGCGTGGGTTTCATGGTTGCAGCAGAGTGCGTTTGGTTTCGTGACAGCCACCACCAAAAGGGTGTGTTGGACTGCTGGTTTTATAACCCATCTGGGGTGTTTGTTTTGCAGTATAACAGTCGTAAAGGCGTGTTTGGTTTGGCTTGTATCAGTTAGGGTGTGTTTGGTTTGTTGTCACCGCGAAAGGGTGCGTTTGGCTGTGAAAAATCACAGTTAAGGTGCGTTTGGGTTTCGGGTCAGCACCACTAGGGTGTGTTGGGTTCATGGTTTGCACCAGGAGGGTGCGTTGGTTTAGCAGTTAGCACTAGCAAGGGTGCGTTTTGTGGCTAGCACCATATGGGGTGCGTTTGGTTTGGACAGCACCCAAGGGGAGCGTTTGGTTATGATAACACAACGTAGGGGCGTTTGGTTGGTTTAATTTCACCAGCAGGGTGCGTTTGGTTCAGACCACTAGGCGCGTTTGGTTTATATAAAAGAAATAGACTAATAAACATAACGAAAGATTTTATAACTAAAACCGGATTAAAATGGTGGTTAATGGTTAAATAATTATGTTAGTTGTTTTTTTTATGTGTTTATAATCTCGAAGGGAGCGTTTGGTTTATACAAATCGGATAATAACATTTAAAGGATTTCACATATATATTTATATATTAAACAGGATCTAAATGTGGTATTGGTTAAGTAAATACTTTATTTATTATTTCCGTTTTCGCGTTTATAATAACTGTTAAAGGATGTGTTTGGGTTTGCATTATGGGTTGATTTAATTGATGGAAAATAATTAACTTTTGTTAATATGGAAACGTTACATAAACCAATAGGTCGTGTCGAGATTTTATAAATCGCTACACTTGGTAAACTTTTACAAAACTACTTTACTTATTATATTGAAATGTCTTAAGAATTACTAAATCGTGAAGGCCCGATAATCAAACGTAAACTATGATTTTAGAAATTTCATTTATCCAATCCACAACCTTAAAGCGTGCGTAAATTTTTATAAAGAAATTTTCTATTAAATTATTTGGGGATATCCGGGCACGTGTCGAATTATTTAGTTTCCTTTATTTCTATCATCTTTCTTATATAATACTTGGAAGGTATTATATTATTAAACCATTTTATTTTAATTGTCACCTTTTAGATATAACACATGTCGTGTATCATATACGCTTCGAGTTATTCTTTTGGTTGTGTATCCTGTTATATAATTCACGGTATGAATTATATACTTGGTTATTTTTCATTATGTAATATATACGGAATATATTACACACTCTGCGTTTACTCTTTGATTTATTTATTTAACCAACCACCAAACTATTACAACTTTAAATCTAAATCTTTAATCAACGTGTCGCGTTGATGTACTCACACATCGGGAACCCAAATACATCATCCTAGGATAGCAGGATATAACCGTTAAGATAAGCTGCAACTTCTTGGTCGAGCCGTTTCAGTTTTCGTTTTGTCTGGCGCTTAATACGCGCATTCTCGCCAATCGTTCTACAACATCGATGTGAGTTTATAGCCCCTCTTTCACTTGTTTTACATTTACTTTACAAATCTCGGGGGAGAATACATGCTCAATACAACTTGTTTACATATTCGTTTACAATATCTTTTACATACTATTCTACACACTTGGTTTACATACTTGATTTTGCAATTCATTACCAAACCATTTACATGTTGATTCAACTTGGTTTCGTAACTTTGTCACCTACTCTTGTATACTCGTTTACGAATTGTTTATATACTCATTACGAACTCAATTACTTATTTATATAACATCTTTGCTTACTTATGGATTTAAGTACTCATGCTATATTTACGAATACTAATAGTTAATTTTTATTGTACACAACGTGTTTGGGTTATCATCTCCTGTTTGCATGTGCCTAAGTAACATAACCACCATTGAATTATCAAAGAAATGTTAAATTCTTCCTGTCCGGCAGGACCCAGGTTAAGGAAGCGCGAGTGTATAAATAGATCTATTTGGGATTGACATCCCTATTCAGGTGAGTAGCTCTCACTAGTTTCGATCGTACTGAAACACGAATGCATACATGTCGGAACAATTTTGATGTTACGGGTTTGAACATCTACACGGGCCTTTATTTGCATTAAATTGCATACATAGATGTCGAGCTTCAGTGTCATGAGCTTAGCGCAACAGTAGATATTATTTATGTGGTACTGTATCTGTTATAGTAGACCCATATATTTTGGAAAATTAACGATATCACTGTCCATACTTTTTTTTTGAACGGCAAATTTATTAGCTAGCAAGGCGCTAGAAAGAAATTACAAAGTAATCAAATAAGGCGTTTTCAGCCAACAGTCCCAAGAAATGGAAATATTACATCTACTACCACACCAAGAAATAGATATCACTGTCCATACTACTTATTGAACATTACTAATTTCTGAACA
>BQNB010032290.1:0-45108 GCA_026074375.1 Tanacetum coccineum | reverse complement strand
TGTTTCATTCATGGAAGATCAGATCTGAAGATGAAGATTACTGAAGATTGAGCTACTATAGATCATCTTGGAATCAGGTTACTGTTTGTTTTATCATCATCAAATAGGGGAAGATTATTGGGATTTATAGATTTGATGATACAAAAGGATGAAACAAGAATGATATAAACAGATTACAAAAGGGTCTAATTCGATAATATGGAATTCTAGAAGATGGAGGATTCTAGAAGACTTGCTTAAAAAGATAAAGATCAAGATTAGGAAAGATTTAGTTTCCTAATACAATTAGATTTCCTTTGTAAGTCTAGATGGACTCTATATATAAAGAGATCTCTAAACATTGTTTATATGTGTTTTAAGGTGTTTTAATCATGTTTTAGAAAAACACCAACGATCTCACCACTTGAGATCGTTTTAGCCCTAAGATCAAAGTCTCTTTGATCCCTGTTATAGTTAGGTAACACGTTCTATTCTGATCAAATAGAATTGGGGCTTGTATGAATGTAAAACCTTGCAAATAACATTGTTCTTTGTTTAAATTCCATTGTGCATCAACAAACTTTGTTATTTTTATTTATTATAGATCCTAGATGAGTTTTAAACGATCTTCACAATTGGTGTCAGAGCTTGTTGCTTTGAGAAACTTTGCTAGAAGATATGGATGAAGATTCTGCACACATAGTGGCTGCATCCAAAGTTCCCATGCTCAAACCGGGTGAGTTTGAGTTATGAAGGATGAGGATTGAACAATACATCCAGATGATAGACTATGCACTGTGGGAAGTTATAGAAAATGGTGCAACTTTTCCAAAAACACAAGTTGTGGAAGGTGTTACAACATTAATGCCTATTACATCTGTTGAAGATAAGGCTCAGAGAAGATTAGAAGTGAAGGCCAGAAGTACTTTAATGATGGGCATTCCCAATGAACATCAGTTAAAGTTTAACTCTATAAAGGATGCTAAGCTGTTGCTGGAAGCTATTGAAAAGAGATTTGGTGGGAATGAAGCTACTAAAAAGACTCAAAGATGCTTGATCAAACTTTTGATAGGCTTCAAAATCTTGTGAGTCAGTTGGAGCTTTTGGGTGAAAAGCTTTTACAAAAAGATGTTAATCAAAAGTTATTAAGAAGTTTGTCACCTGAGTGGAACACACATGCTGTTGTGTGGAGGAATAAAGCTGATTTGGATACAATGAGCATGGATGATCTCTATAACAACCTCAAGGTGTAAGAACCAGAAGTTAAAGGGATCTCTAGCTCAAGTTCAAGCACACAGAACATGGCTTTTGTGTCCTCTTCTAATAACAACACTAGTAGCTCTAATGAAGTAGTTAATGTTGCTCATGGAGTTACTACTGCTAGCACTCAAGTTAATACTGCTTACTCTACAAATATTGATAACTTGAGTGATGCTGTTATTTGTTCATTCTTTGCTAGTCAACCAAGTAGTCCTCAACTTGCACATGAGGACTTGCAACAAATCCATCCTTATGACATAGAAAAGATGGATTTAAGATGGCAAATGGCCATGTTGATCATGAGGGCTAGAAGGTTTTTGAAGAATACAGGAAGGAAGCTGACTGTTAATGGCAATGAGACTATTGGTTTTGATAAGTCCAAAGTGGAGTGCTACAACTGCCACAAGAGGGGACATTTTGCTAGAGAGTGTAGAGCTCCAAGAAATCAAGACAACAAGAAGGAAAACTCAAGAAGGAGTGTGCCTATGGAAACATCTACTTCCACAGCTTTGGTGTCATGTGATGGTCTTGGTGGTTATGACTGGAGTGATCAGGCAGAGGAAGGGCCTAATTATGCACTCATGGCTTACTCATCTTTAAGTTCTGACTCAGAGGTATCCAATAATTCAAATTGTTCAAAATCTGGTATGGAAACTGTTAAATTACTTAAATCTCAAAATGATCAACTATTAAGAGATTTAGAGAAATCTAGTTTAATGGTTTTAGGTTATAAAACATGTTTAGAATCAGTGGAAGAAAAACTTGAATTTTATAAAAAGAATGATTCTGTTTATGTAGAAAAAATTAATGGCTTAAAATTAGATATTCAAGTAGGAGAAATAACTATTAGTGAGCTTAGGAAGAAGCTTGAAAAACTTCAAAAAGAAAAAGATAGCATTCAATTTAATGTAGATAAATTTGAAAATGCATCTGAAAGTTTAAACAAGCTCATAGAGTGTCAGGTTGTTGATAATTGCACGAAAGGTTTAGGCTATGAAAAATATAATGCAGTTCCACCTCCCTACACAGGAAATTTCATGCCTCCAACACCTGATTTGTCTTTTACTGGTTTAGATGAGTTTGTTAATAAGCCTGTAGTTAAAAATAGAAAGTCTGATGAAGAAGTGTCTAAGATAGTTAGGAAGAATAATGATGCCCAATTATTGAAGAATGGGTGTCAGATAGTGAGGAAGAAAATGTGTCTCAGCCTAAAACTGAGAAGAAAACAGTTAAGCCTAGTATTGCTAAGATAGAGTTTGTCAAACCTAAGCAACAAGATAAAACTGCTAAGAAAACTATTAAACAAGCTGAGAAACATAGGGAAAACACTCACATTCCTAGAGGCAATCAAAGAAACTGGAATAATATGATGTCTCAAAGACTAGAAAGCAATTTTGAGATGTTTAATAAGGCATGTTATGTGTGTGGAAGTTTTGATCATTTGCAGGTTGATTTTCTTTACCATCAAAATAGTTTCAAAATAAAAGGATGGTAAAACCTGTTTGGAACAATGCTCAAAGGGTGAATCATCAAAATTTTGCTAAAAAGACTCACCCTATGCTAAAAAGATAGAAGTTAGTTCGTAAGCGCAGTACTTAATGAAGTGCTGATTTGATCAGTTAATACTGCTAGACAAGTTATTACTGCTCACTTAAAAACAACAGTGAATGCTGCTAGACCAATGTCATATCTTTCTAAAATAGCACATTCAACTACTAAGAGGCCTATTCATAAGAACACAACATTCAAAAATAGTAATATTGATCAAAGGGCTAGTACTGTTAGTGTTAAAAACTTTAATACTACTAGGCCAAAAGCAGTAGTTAATGCTGTTAAGGGAAATAGTTTTAATGCTGTTAAGGCCTCAGCTTGTTGGGTTTGGAAACCAAAGACTAAAGTTTTAGACCATGTTTCTAAACACAACAGTGCATCAATCACCCTAAAGAAGTTTGATTATATTGATGCACAAGGCAGATCCAAGTCAGTGATGGCTTAGGTCCCCAAAAGAAACTGATTTTCTTATCTAATGTGCAGGGCAATCCACAAATGGATTTACATGATAAAGGAGTGATTGATAGTGGATGCTCAAGGCACATAGCTGGGAACATGTCCTATCTTACTGACTATGAAGAGATAGATGGGAGATATGTTGCTTTTGGAGGGAACCCTAAAGGAGGGTAAATAACAGGAAAAGGTACCATTAAAACTGGTAATCTAGATTTTGAAAGACAAAGAGTTTTGATAAGAAAAAGAATTAAGAGATTTGGTGAGAATAAAAACAGAAAGAGAGCTATGTAGAATAAAAATAGACAGAGTGATTTGATGAGTAAAAGAATTGATAGAAGTGGTGAGTAGAAAAACAAAAAGAGAGTTGAATATATTAAAAACAGACATAGTGTTTGGAATGGAATTGGAGTTAATGCTGGTGACTCAAAGTTAATGCTGCTAGGCATAACTTACTACTGCTGGTAAAAGTTAATGCTGCTAGACATAAACTTACTGATGTTGAAAGTTAATGATGCTAGGCATAAACTTACTACTACTGGTGACAGTTAATGTTGTTGAGGGTATTTTCATAAATACTTCAATTAAGGGTTTCAATCACTCATTTAATCGATTTCATTCACTCATATACTCTCTAATCACTAAACCCTAACTCAAATTTATCATTCATCATCAAAACCCAACACAAATGGCAGATCTAAAGTTTGAAGATACTCACAATTTGGTCGCGTTTTTGTCTAAACCCGCAAAAAGTGAAGGGTTTGAGCAGATAGTGGATTTTATGAATGCAAATCATATAAGATATGCACTAACAATCACTCCCACTATATATATTTCATGCATAGAACAATTCTGATCTACTCTCAAAGCTAAAACTATCAATGAGGAAGTACAGTTACATGCATAGTGGATGGAAAGAAGATAATCATAACTGAATTAACTGTGAGAAGAGATCTTCAACTAGAAGATACTAAAGGTGTTGATTGTCTACCCAATTCTACCATCTTTGAACAGCTTACACTGATGGGGTATGAGAAAATTTCACAAAAGCTTACTTTCTATAAGGCATTCTTTTTCCCACAATGGAAATTTCTGATTCATACTATTTTACAATGCCTAAGTTCTAAGACTACTGCATGGAATGAGTTTAGTAGCAATATGGCATCTGCAATTATCTGTTTAGCTACAAACCAGAAGTTCAACTTTTCAAAATACTTTTTTGAAAGTATGGTGAAGAACTTAGATAATGTGAGAAAAAAATTTATGTATCCAAGGTTTATACAAGTCTTTTTGGATAAACAAATTGAAGGGATGTCTGCTCACAACAAAATATGTGTTGCACCCTTTCACACTAAGAATATATTTAGGAATATGAGAAGGGTAGGGAAAGTTTTTTCTGGAAGGGAAACACCATTATTCCAAACAATGGTGGTACAAGATCAAGCAGAAATGGGTGAAGGTTTGATAAATCCCACTGATCCCCCTCACACGCCCACTTTTATTCAACCATCAACATCTCAACCTCAAAAGAAATAAAAACCTAAGAAGCCACAGAGAAAGGATACTCAAATACCTCAGCCTAGTGGTCCTACTGAACATGTAGCAGATGAGACTGTCTATAAGGAGTTGGATGACAGTTTGGTGAGGGCTCCCACTACTGCTTCTAGCTTAGAAGCAGAGCAGGATAGTGGTAACATAGCTAAGACCCGATCCAAGGCAACACCTAATGAATCTAGTTCCCTAGGAACTACTTCATGTGGTGGTCCCAGGCGCCAAGAAACCATGGGGGATACTATTTCTCAAACTAGGTTTGAGAATGTATCTAGACATTCTAATGATCCACTGCTCGCAAGAGGTAACACACTTTAAAGTGGTAAGGATAGTTTGAAACTTAATGAATTGATGGAATTATGTACCAATTTACAAACAAGAGTTCTTGATTTGGAAAAGACAAATACCACACAAGCTGAAGAGATTGTTAGTTTAAAGAGGAGGGTCAAGAAGCTTGAACAAAAAAAGAGGTCAAGAACTCATAGGCTTAAAAGGTTATACAAAGTTGGTCTTATAGCTAGGGTAGAATCCTCTAGAGATGAAGAAAGTTTTGGTGAGGATGCATCCAAACAGGGGAGGATAAATGCTATTAATGTTGATGAAGACATTACCCTAGTTAATGATCAAGATGATGCTGATATGTTTGATGTGAATACTTTGACTGGTGATAAGGTGTTAGCAGAACAAGAAGTTGCTACTAAAGATGTGAATTTGATTGTTGATGAAGTTACTTTGGCTCAAGCACTTGCTGCTTTGAAAAGTGTAAAACCCAAGGTAAAAGCCAAAGTTGTAGAAGAGCCAAGTGTACCGGTTAGTGCTGCCAGTACAAATGTTAGTGTTGCTACAACTACAACAACTGTTACAATTTCAACTCCAATGAAAGGAATTTTCTTTACTGACCTAGGTACATCTACAACAACAACAAAAATTTCCTCACAACCATCACAGGTAAAAGTTTAGGACAAAGGCAAAGAGAAAATGATAGAACCTGATAAGCCTTTAAAAAAGAAAGATCAAATCAGTCTTGATGAACAAGAAGCTATCAGATTACAAGCTGAGTTTAATGAAGAGGGGAGACTTGCAAGGGAGAAAGATGAAGCCAATGTAGCCTTGACTGAAGAATGGGATGATATTCAGGCTAAGGTGGATGCTGATTACCAGTTGGCTCAAAGACAGCAAGCTGAAGAACAAGAGCAGTTCACAACTGAACAAAAAAGCCGCATTATTTAAAGAACTCCTAGAGAAAAGAAGAAAGCACTTTGCAGCTAAAAGAGCAGAAGAGAAGAGGAACAAACCACCAACCAAGACTCAACAGAAGAAGACCATGATTTACCCTACCTTAAGAACATTGGAAAAGGTTTAGAAACCACAAAGACTTGAAATTAAAGACTTGATTTATCAAAGATTGTTTGACAAAGCTTTTAAAAGGGTAAACATGTTTGTCGGTTTTATAGCAATAGACTTAGGTGGAAGGTAGTTCAGTGAGCAGGAGATGAGCTAGATTAAGAGGTCACTAAAAAGCAAAAGCGTGGTATGATTTCAGAAAAGTTAAGTGGATGATGATCAAGAAGCAACTAAGATTAAAGAGCTTATGAAAATTATTCCTTATGAAGAGGAAGTAGCAATTGATGCTATTCCTTTGGCTACTAAGCCTCCAACCATTGTTGACTGGAAAATTCATAAAGAAGGAAAGAAAAACCCCATTATATCCCAGCCCACTCCACTCAGAGCTTGCATGGCAAAGCCCTCCCTCCCAATCACTCCGACCTCGCCAACTTAGTCTTCAGTCATATGCTCAAAAGCTTTGACAGGGAAGATTTTAAAACTCTGTGGAAATTGGTAAAAGCTAAATATGGATCAACAAGACCAGTGGAGGACTTAGATTTGATTCTATAGGGAGATTTAAAGACAATGTTTAAACCATATGTTGAAGACAGAGTCTGGAGGAATCAACAGGATTACAGAGTGTTGGATTGGAAACTATATGACTCGTATGGAGTTCATTCCTTAATGATGCAACATATGCACATTCACATGCTAGTAGAAAAGAGATATCCCCTTACACCTGCTATAATTACTGATATGTTAAACAAGAAGCTTCAAGCTGATCATTTCAGTAAAATGGCATATCAGCTTCTTAAACTTCTTACAAAACAGCTTAAGAATCAATGAAGTATTTGGAAGCATCTTCCTGGTGATTAATGAAGCTTTCAATGAAGAAACTTGATGATTTTGGGATAAATATCAAGTTTAGGGGAGGGATTGTTGGGTTTAAAAGTTATTGGTGCTGTTTTGGAATTTTATCTGTTCTTATTGATGTTAATGCTGCTCAGTCAAAGTTAGTGCTACTGGAGAAATTCAATGAAAATTATTCCAAGTGTTTAAGACAGTTGGTGAAGTTACAACTGTCAGTACAAAGTTATTACTGCTAGAGAAAGTTACTACTGCTAGGGAGGAAAGTTTACTTATTGCTAGTGGAGTTATGACTGCTTCTGAGGACTCTAGAAGGAAAAAATGTCTGAGTAGTTAGTACTGCTGTCAAAAGTTTACGACTACTAGTACAAAGTTAATGCTAATAAAGGAGTTAATGGCGTGCTAAGAAGAAGTTAGTACAGTTGAGTTAGTTTGTACTGCTTTATGGATTTTGTATGAGTATTTTGGTAATAGATATGTAAAAGTTTATTTAGTTAGAAGATTTGATTACTTAGGAAAGTATTGTAAGCACGTTTTAGGACTATTTGGTGTATAAAAGGAGGTCATAGGGCATATATTGGATTATTAGTTGTCATAGAGTCTCAAATACAAAAACGAGTATTCATAGAAATTATCATAACTTCAAGGTCTTTCGGTTAACCTAATACTTTGAGGTATTTCGTATTTATTTGCTTAAATAATAATTTGTGCTTTTATATTTTGGTTGATTATATGTTCATTGTGTTTTACTATTCACATTGAAAATTTCTTTTGATTAAAGTGAGATTCGCATAATCTTTAATACCATTCACACATAGTTTCTACTATAGTTTGTTTGTTTTAACTCTATATAACTAAACCTTAAACAAGCTTAAGGAATTCGATCTATAGAAGTGTTGAAGTGGGACCAACATAAGTCATCATCCACTAAGGGTGATGTCTTAGAGGGTGGAGGAGTTTCATCAAACTTAGTAAGGTAGTCTTTGGTGTTTAAAATGAAGCACTTGCTTCAAAATACCCTAAAGTAATTAAGAGTAAGTTTCCTACCTCTTAAGAGTTCATAAGGTGTTTTACCTAGGATGGCTCTAATTAGGATTCGGTTGAGGATGTATGTTGAAGTATCTACAGCGTTACACCAAAATTTTTATAGTAACGATTGTTCATTAAACATGGTTCTACTCATTTCTTGTAGTGTCCTATTATTCCTTTCTACCATGCCATTTGATTGTGGAGTGCATGGAGCCGGGAAGTTATGTGTTATACCATTGGCATTACACAACTCTCTAAATTGCACTTCATTATCAAATTATCTATCGTGGTCCGTCCTTATTGACACTATTGAACATCCTAATTGATTTTGTATTTTCTTACTAAAGATTTCAAATTGCTTGAAAGCCTCAGTTTTATTCTTAAGAAATCTTGTCTAAGTATACCTAGAGTAGTCATCTACTATGACTAAGGTGTAGAAGTTTCCTCTATAACTTCGTACAACGGATGGACCAAAGAGATCCATATGAAGGAGTTATAAGCATCTAGTCGTTGAGACTATATTCTTAGCTATGTGACTAGCGTGAGCTTGTTTTCCAATATTGCAAGCATCACAGAAATGTTGATCAAACTTAAGCTTAGGTAAGTTTCTAAATAATTCCTTAGATGCTAATGATTGAATGAGACACATGTTAGCGTGACCTAATCTCCTATGCCACAACATGGAGTTTTCATCAATCGTTGCAAGACAAATTTTGTCTTTCAGCTTAGTTCCTAATTTCACCACATATAAGCCTTTCTTCCTAATACCTCTACCTATGACCTTACCGTCCTTAGTGATTTCACTATCTTGTTCAGAGAAAGTTACTCTATATTTATTATCACATATTTGCCTTACACTTAGCAAGTTAAATCTTAAGTTATCTACATGTTCTACATTATCTATATTGAGAGAGTCATTAGAAATTATACCTTTTCCAATGAATTACTATGAAGATTACTACCAAAAATGACGTTATCTCTGTTGTATGCCTTGTAGGTTGAAAAGAGCTTTCGGTTGTCCGTCATGTGTTTAGAACATCCGCTATCCTTTATCCACTCATCGGGTTCCAAGTCGACTCCAAGGCATATCTATTTATATAAGACAATAACTCAAACATTTGGTCCCCAATATCTCATGAGTCAAAAGTTGTTAGTGCTAGACATCCCTTGCATTTGATGCATTTGATTGGGATGTGGAAATGGAGGACACATTCCTTATGGCATGTAACTTTGAGGTTGGAATTTATTCCAAGTTATAGAAAAACCATGAGGTTGGTTTGGTCAACCAACATTTATTTTTGGTTGTGGTGTCTTAAAACGAGGGTAGTGATTATTGACAGGCAGGCGGCCCCTTAATTGCTTTGGGGGCCGTTTGGACTATATGGGGATCGGCCTTATTATTTAGGGGACCGCCACCAGAAGGCGTTTCATTTTGAGGTTTCACAAATTTGATTTCCTTGGACCCACTGGTTGATGCTTCAAATGAGTTAAACCCTAAACCTAATTTATATCTGAAGGGTTTTTGATTGCTTAACATTTCATTTAAGCAACATGTACTCTTTTCAAACTTAGTTAGTTTAAGAGCTTTTTCTTTAAGTTTTTTGTTTTTGATTTTGAATGATTAACAATTAGTACATTCGAGACCAACTCCCTTGTTTTTCTCGAGTGTAGTCAATTTTGATTTTAATTCACTAAGCTCATTTTCTAAACTATTTCTAATAGCTTTTAGTTGTTTACTCAGTGTGATTATTATTAAACTCAACTTGTACAGTTTATCATTTTCATTATCGAAAGTAAGATCGTCTATTGATGAATTTTCATCACTAAAGTAAGTGGAATAGGAACATACCTCATTTGATGGTTGAGCTACGAGACATGTTTTGTCTTTAGCCTTTTCATCATCTTCTTCACCGCTATCACTCCAAGAACCTTCAACGAATGCTCTTTGGTTCTTGTCTTTCAGTAGTTTTGGACATTCTCCAATAAGATGATTTGGATCACCGCATCTAAAACACTTCCTATCACTTTTGCCGTTATTGTCGTCCTGGCTTCTTTGGGACGTCTTTTTGTCATTCCATGATTGTCTCACGAATCTACCTCTTCATGGCGTATTCTTCGTCTTTACTTCCAGAAGTTAAACACTCCACATCACCAGATTCCTTCTTAGCCTTTAAAGCAAGAGATTTTCTTTCTCCTTTAGCTTTGACTATTTTGGAATCTTTCTTGATGATTATCTCATGGACTTTGAGATTACCAATGAGTTCATCAAGAGATAGTGATGTCAAGTCTTTTGACTCTTTAATCGTCATGACATTTGCTCTCCATTTAGGATGTAGAGCCCTAAGAAACTTCCTAACATAATTCTTGCTAGAATAACCTTCATCAAGATCTTTTATACTAGTAATAATAGTATTAAACCTAGCAAAAGCACTATATATAGATTCGTCTTCAAAAATGACGAATTGTTCATATTGTTGTGCCAAAATGTCGATCTTGTTATCTTTGACTTGGCTATTACCTTGATGGGTGATTAACAAAGTTTTCCAAATTTCTTTTGTCGTGTTACACATGAAAATTCTTTCATATTCTTTTCTTGGCAAAGCATTGTAAATAACCATTTTGGCTTTGTTATTTTTCACAAGCCTCTTTTTAAGATCATCACTTTGTTTTTCAAAAGGGATAACCTCATCTAGTTTGGTTTTCGGATTTTATTCAATAGATTGAAAATCTCCGTTAGTAATAACATGCCAAAGATCAAAGATCTTTTGATTTAACATACGTTTCGAATATATTTTTTCAATAAATAAAACTATCACTTTCAAAGAGTGGTGGTCTTTGTATGGATTGTCCTTCTAGATATTTGCCAGAATCCATAGATCGATCTAGGCTGTAAAATACAGTATATTTTAAAAATCTTGAGTGACTCGGCTTCTGATACCAATTGTGGAAACTAGAAGGGGGGGGTTGAATAGTTTATAGGTTAATTGGCGTTTTAAATTCTACTTCTAAAATTGATAGATTCGAGTATATGTTCAATTAATCAACAATATGAACCAATCAATAAAACTATCTACTCGTAATATCAATACAAAATATAAATGAGAAACACAAACAATATAAAGAGATAAGGTAAAGAACGATCAAACCAAGATAATAAGATTTATAGTGGTTCGGCTACGAAGCTCTTCTTCGCCCTAATCCACTCCCTGAGTATCCAACTTGAGATTTCACGATGTCAACAAGCTCTGTTCAGGCGGAGAAAACCGTTTACAAGTCGTTTATGTTATTTTCCGACACTAAGCTAAATGCCAGGTCCTAATCTTAGCTAGAACCAATCTACCACTTCACAAGCACTACACAATCACAAGATCTACATTATTTGATTAACACACTATCCGACTTACACAATCATACAAGATAATCAAAATTGAGTTTTGTATCTTAGAAGAAGAGAGGAGAAATCACTAATCTATAACACTTCGTTTCTTGGCGAATACGAGTGTTCTTCTCTTGCACTTAATAGAAGAAGGAAGAAGATAGAAGATGAGATTCGATCACTTGAAACAAGATTAAACTATGTTAGTGATCAAGACATTTAGTGAGAGAAAGAAGGTTTTTAGAGAGAGAAAGATGACTGAAAAATTCATGCTAAGAGGTCTGTTAGTCTGCTGAGAATAGTGTAGTATTTATAGCCAGGAAAACCCAACGGTCATCTGGTGGCGGTCCCGGCGGTCCCAGATATATATGGGAGCCGCCTAGCCACTTAGGGGGCCGTCCCTAGACTGACGCTCTGATTTTTGTCTTTTTGTGGGGAAGGTTTATCCTGGTGTGTTGGTTTCTATTTGGGGGGGGGGAACTAAATTCAAAATTAATGTTATTAAATAAAATATTATTTTTATTTAACAAAACTATTTTGTGTAATTTTGTAAAAATATAGTTTTGTAGAAATGTGATGGATTAAGAAGAAAAAATATTTTCTTGATCACTAATTAAGTTTAATGATTTGTTTATCCATACCTTAAGTGATTTATGTCGAAATAGAAGTTTACGATTAATAACATGTAAACATTTATTTTTATCGTTAATGTTTTTACATTTTGTCATCTTCAAAACTTAGAGGAGTCGAAAAATATAAATAACGTTTTTAGGCATTATTTGTATTAACACAACATTTGTTCGCTATTTTTGCTTCTCTTTGTTGGTGGATTTTGAGGTACCGTAATAATGTCACTTTTTGTCCTCAACCGATCAGGAAAAGTGACATCCTTATATTATAAAAGATCTGGTTTTTGGATAATCAATGTGCATTGTTAATGAATTCGGCCCATTAAAAGGTATTTATACTCGACAGTTTGCTCAGCCTCTCTATTTGCCTCTCATTGAATATACCATACGATTAATTGTTATTATTACAGAATCAAGCTATGAACATTACGTTGCATAGCCTCTCCTTTACCATTCTTATTCATGATGAGCCTCTCCATTTGCCCTCTCATTGAAGATGCAAGCCTTTTTTCAGTTTTTATATCTTCAATTTGTTGTGTTAATGATCCAGCATATACCATTCGTTTTTAAGATTAGGCTCTTAATTTGCCCCATCATTGAAGCTGTAATTGTTTTGGTCTTCATGAGTCTCTACAACTGCCTGTCCTTCAATTTTTAAAATATTTTTAGGACAATAAATGTTTACATGTATAAATGTTAGCCCAATTCTTTAAACTGGCAACACCTACTACCTTCTCTTTCAAAGTTGCACAACCCCAAACAATTTGCTTATGGCCCCTGAAACTGCAACGGCTGAACCACAACTTTTCCTGGAGAACCTGGAGCTTGGTGTCACTGGAACCATTGTCCTGATGTTATGTCGAATGTGGGATGTCTATGCTGCTACGGGACGCTATCTGAGCACCGACTTTGTTGTCTGTGATTCAAAGGTAAGCCATGAATATTAGATTCACCCAGACCTTAAATGTGTTTTAATTTTCAAGGCAGGTCTTAACCACCACATATTGTAGGGTAGTATGATGCACGCTACCGCACGGGGCAGTATAGAGCACAACTTCCTTAAGTTGAAAGAGGGTGGGATATACTCGTTAAAGAACTTTACCGTTTAGCCTAACAAGGATGAGTTTCGGGTAATTAAAAATGCCACCTTTATGCTGGAGTTGGATGGAGCAACAACTATCCGAAAAAAATTTGTGAAGCCTGATGGTTTCATTAGATTTCCTTTTCAATTGGTTGACTTTGATAATCTTAAAAATACAAATAACAAATACTTCATTGGTAAGCTTTCTTACCTTTTATGCGCGCAATATTTTTATACGGGCTTAAAATCAAGATATAATAATATGTAAACGCGTTACCTGCAGATGCAGCTGGGTATGTCACTAATGTTGGCCGGAACGTTCAGCAAAAGACAGGGTCAAAGATGCTTGACTTCCACTTAGCTAACTCCAGGTACTTAGGGTTGTCTACAATTACTAGATTTAGTAAGTAAAGGGGCAGCTACATTATGTTATTTTGTTAAATCCGTACCAGGTGTCAATCAGTGCGGGTTACCCTGTGGGGATCCCTTGGGGAGTTGTTGATCGAAAAAAGAACCAACCATGTTGGTGTGTATCCGATTGTTCTAACGCGCCTTATAGTGAAGCAATACAACAGTAAGAAACCATGCTCTTAAACTATTTAAGTGATTGAAGCAATACACCGGATTGACTTACATGTGTGTCTCCCCTAACAGGCCAGTTGTATCTATCAAGCACCTCCTCAACCTTGATCCTCGATGATGAGGAAATACCTGAAGTGAAACACCTTAAGGCTGATAGCAGGTAAGCATATAGCTGCTTCCTTGGATTGTAGTCTTACACTGTTACATTCTTTTGCTAATTACCATGTCTGTGGCTGGCAGTGGTGCGGAATTTAGCAAAGAAATACTGCCAGTGGGCTGTTCAGAGGCGAAAGCTGAGACCTTGGAGAATTTACTTATAGGGTCCCGGAATCAAATACATGATGTATGTTGCTTATTTACCAAGATTCTGTTTCTTTTAGATTAATACATGCCGATGCACTTAAAACATCGAACACTTTTCCAGTCAACTACCTTCCATTGTACGGTGCATAAAGATAATGTCAGGACCAGGAATGGCTGGAATTTTCCGTCTTTTGGAGGTAAAAAATGCAAGAAAAGCGTTACCCATTCTAACGGCCGCTTTCTTTGTGAATCATGTAAGAAAAATATGGATTACCCAGTCTTAAGGTAACGCTGTTTTATTTCATTCATCATTTATGTCAAATTGAAAACTTATGAATCGGTTAACTTCTGTCGCATATGTTTACCTTCCAGATACAAACTTGAACTTGAGGTTTCAGATGATACTACAGAGGTGGTTGTAGTGATGTTTAATGAAACGACCACAAGTTTGGTGAAATGCCCAGCTGATTCAATAATGAAGTATGAGGACCATGTACTTTCATAGCTTACAGCCTTCTTTTCAAAAGATCTATAAATGACTTTGGTATGCAGCAGGCCGATGAACATTCACCTTTGCCGCAAGCTTTGGCAAGCATTGTGGGCACCAGCCACACATTGGAGTTCAAAAGTAAAACATACTATGAGCACAACACGTATGAAAGCTTTACTTGCTGGAGGATTGTTACTACCGAAGGGATGGGTGAGAGTGGGGGAAGCAGCATGGCGGGTGGAAACCGTGCGTCCGAGACTCCTGAATTTAAGCGGTTGTTAAGGCACCCATCAGTAACCACCCCTTCCAAGGTTGATGAGGTCAAGAAACAAAAAAGGTAAGCAAATATTAGGTTTATAATCTTGCATCGCCACCTAAAATGAAAGCACCACTATTATATACTTATGACGAAATTGTTGACGCCCTCTAACATGTATGTTATTATTTTAGGGGGGAGGATAAAGAGTCTGATGTCGAGGCCTCATTTGTTGCAGACACACAGACAGCATCAGGGGTGGGTGGCAGTCGCCCGGACATGGGTGACTACGTCCGAACACAAGAAAGAACAAAATGTATGTAAACCTACACACTTCTAAAAACTTACCCTCGACCGCTGAAATCCACATAAAACATTAACATACCACGCTGCTTATCTTATTCTTTCAGGCGTGCTGCGGATGACAGTGCTACGAGTTAGACAAACACCATCTTGCTCCATCCCGGTGACAGCTAAGCTCATGGACATGGATTCTGATTGCTCTACAATAAAGTAGTTACGCATAATAAAAAATAATTATGTTGGAAATGTTATTGAATTTCTGGCGTGTTACGCCTTAGACATTACATGTTTGTGGTTTTGATTTGACACTGTTTGTATTGTTCTGCTGTGTTGGTAACTTTTAGATCCATTAACCACGCATATACCAACACACATTTGCTTTTCCCTTAAAAAACACTTTAATGGCTAGGCAATGTTGAAGTCAATTAGATGTTGTGTATATGTCTAAAGTTTGCAGGTTGACCAAGACACTATGCAGAGATGAGAGCACGTGTATCAGAATGTTGATGTTGCAGGTAGCTGGATATCGGGCATGTTTTACACATTGCGAGCAATGGCAAATTATGTGCTGAGGGGCACTATACAGGGTCAAAGTGCAAAGATCACACACCGAACTAAAGTAGTTAGAAGGATAGGGAAAAAGTAGGATTGTAATCGTTTGGATTAGCAATGTTAGTATTATTCCTATGTTCTTTTTCGGATACTATCATTCAGCTAAATAGGTATAAAATATCAGAATTTACAAATTAGTTATACTCAGTGCGACATTTCCAAATATCAAGTGCAGATCAAAATATGTATAATATTGCAGCTAAATCTATGCAGGCACAGAACATGTACCCAAACTTTAATCAGTACAATGGCAATACACATGATTCGTTGGTATGCTTTTCCTTAAAAAAACAAATTGCTTCTCAGTTTGTATATACTGAAAGCCGTATTGCTGGATACCAGAAAGACATGAAAGTAGTATAATAGAGTAGGTCTATCTCCACACTAACAGGACAATTATGCAAACCATAATTACAACAAACACCCTACTTATGAGACATTTTTGGGATTTTACAAAAAAATCTCACTCACCTAACTATAAGTCTGCCAACACATTGATAACAACTATCTTATTTGTAACAATTTCAATGTTCCCGGTCTTCATACGACAAAAGTAGATGCACAAGTAAGTTACTATATTTAGCTACAGTTATCCACAATATTATGGAAAAACAGGCAAGTCTACCGTAACAAAAACAAAACAGGATCATGTCAGTATAGGTGCGAATACGAGTTTAGAAACCAAAGGAGCTGGAATGGTACTTTAGCATCGTTATTCATACAGTACTCCTTTGGTTGATAATAGTGCCTTCAATCTATTTCATTTAAGTTGTGTATCATAATCCAAAAATGGTGAACGTCATAATAGAAGGTTGACACAAAGCTTCAGCTATGAAACTCATGTGTTTCCTTCAAACTTTGCATTTAATACCACACTAAATATGGTACTTCAATTATAGAATACCAAAAGCATGTCTATTCAAATACTTCAAAAGATACCAACAAATATACTAACCTCACTATTCAAACTTCATATGAACTATTGATCAATAAAATCCTCTAACAAGCTATGAATACAGGTATACTCAATGACACGATTATTTCAATACTTCTGATGAAATATGAATTTACAACCCTATTTCGTTTTTTGTGGGAAACACAGGAAGGAACGCTGCTGAAAACCACTCGCTCGCTAACATACTGCAACACTGTGTTACAATACAATCAAATACAATTGTGAGACAAGATGGAAGAGTACAGAGTTACTGTGGTCTACAACTGAAAGGAATAGGAACTTCAATCCTAAGTAAATGCAAAACGATAATAGCTAATCTGGCAATTCGTGTTTATCACATGGTTTGGTACACTTAATGTTATGGTTTCAGGTACCTCGGCAATACCAGACCAAGGCAGAACCAATCTATATCAACAATCCATAGCATCGACATCTAATTTTCCCTTCTCCGATGCCCACAGGCCAAAAACAGGTGCAAGGCCCATCAAACTGTCAATAACTTTAGTTGCTTTCATTTTTTTTAATTTTTATTGCATACTTTGAAAAGTGTATCCTGGTATGGTAATTTCAGGAGCAACCACTAAATGTAAATCAAGAAACACCACAAAAGGAGTTGCATTCACCTCAAGAGGTACAATTACAAATCATTATGCTTCGTGTACTACAAATACCATCTATGGCACATGTTGCTTATCCAGAACTAAACAACTACATTCTACATTCTATAATATGTCAACATTCTCTTAGTAATGTTACTACTTCTGATATAGGCACTGAGGTTTCCTACCATAATATTGGTGCACCATCGTACCAATGTGCCCACTGTAATGCAAGCATGTGGTATGAGGAGAGAATTAACAAGGGGAATCGAGCTGTAAATCCATCATTCTCTCTATGCTATCAGGAGGGTAAACTCCGGCTACCCAAATTTAATCCAACGCCTCAACCATTGCATAACTTGCTGGACTATAATGATGCAGCAACTACCCAGTTTGGAGACCAAATAAGAGTATATAATAGTATGTTTAGCTTCACATCTTTCGGAGCTAGAATAGATCATTCGATAAATAATGGCCGGGGGGTCTACACATTCAGAGTAAATAGACAAAGCTACCACAGAATTGGGTCACTCCTTCCTAAAAAAGGCACACAACCCAGGTATGCCCAGCTCTGGTTCTTTGACACGGGAAATGAGGCTAGAAATCACATGGGTGCCTTTATTGATAAGGATAATAGTGACTCAGTGGATGCTACAACCGTACAAAGTTTTACCCAAATGTTGGATCAGTATAGTTTAGTAGCCAAGGCATTTTGGATGGCAAGGGATTGGTGTCATTCACATGCTTCTGTCAACGTTGAATTACATTTGCTCTCCGAGAGAACAAATACAAGGAATTACAACAAGCCAACCGCAGCTGAGGTTGCAGCCCTAATCACCAAAGATTTTGGCGACGGGATCCCTTCAAGAGACATCATTGTGAACAAGCTACATTCTAGACCCAAAAGAATCTCAGAATTGCATCCAGCATACATGGCCCTGCAATATCCATTATTGTTTCCGTATGGAGAAGACGATTTCCATAAGAAGATACCTTACTACACTAACAGAGGTAATCAGAAAACTAATCGTTGGTTTGTGACAATGAAGGAATATTATTCGTACATTATTCAGCAAAGGAATGACCAAGGTAATACTTTAGTTAGAGGAGGGCATCTATTTCAACAGTACTTGGTCGATGCATACTCGGCCATTGAAGAACAGTGCCTTAAGTGGACACGAAATAATCAAGACACCTTGCGGGTAGATTTGTATCACAATGTATGTGATGTTGTTACAAGAGGGGACACAAATGAGGCAGGCCTTGGTCAAAGAATAGTTTTACCCGGTACTTTTGTTGGCGGCCCATGATACATGATGTAAAATTACCAGGATGCAATGGCCCTATGTCGTACGTATAGCAACCCAGACCTTTTTATCACATTCACATCTAACCTAAAGTGGCCCAAGATCAGTGAGATGCTCGCTTATATCCCCGGACAGAAAGCTTATGATCAATCAGAAATAGGAACAAGAATCTTTAATATGAAACTAACCGACTTATTGCATGATCTTACAAAAAAAACCAAATATTTGGAGCAACCGAAGCAAGTAAACACCCAAGACCCTTATTTACGTGTATCTTTAATTTGTAGCTCTCTATATCCATAACAGATATTTTTATTGCAACTCCTTTCATTTGTGTATGTTATTGAGTTTCAAAAATGGAGGTTTCCGCACGCACATATTCTACTGTGGCTGAAAGACAGCAGTAAATGCAAGACGGCCGCTCAGATAGATGATATAATCTTGGCAGAACTGCCATCATCAACAGATGACCCAGACGGGTATAAAGCAGTTACAGATTATATGCTACATGGACCTTGTGGTAAGGATGGGAGATACGCTCCATGCACCACAGAAGGTAAATGTTCCAAGCATTATCCAAAACAGTTTTACGCAGAGACTGTCCTTGATGAAGATGGGTACCCCATTTACCGTCGGTGGGACAACAAAGCATCTTTCAAAAAGGGGAAGTTCACATTCGATAACAGGAATGTGGTGCCTCACAACCGTTACATATTGCTCAAATACCAGGCCCACATCAATGTGGAATGGTGCAACAGATCAAAAGTGATTAAGTACTTATTTAAGTACTTAAACAAAGTCCTTGATAGAGCAACAGTTGTAATACAGGAAAATGTTCGGAATGGTGATCATGTGACATCAGAGAAGGTGGTGGTAGATGATGAAATAAATAATTACTTAAATTGTAGATATTTAGCACCGTGTGAAGCTGCGTGGCGGCTCTTTTCATTTGATATCCACTACTCATATATGTTCGTTATGAAGCTAAATTTCCATCTCCCAAACCAAAACCCAGTCACATTACGGGACTCAAAATTCTTACCAGCTTTGCTCGAAAAGGAAGGTATTAATGTTACTATGTTTACTTATTGGTTTGACTTAAATGAGCGCGACCCATCAGCCAGAACACTCACATATGCTGAGCTCCCAAAGCTATATGTGTGGCATGAACAGTTAAAAATGTGGAAACCACAAAAATAGAAAATATGCATTGGCAGAATCGTTTACTCAACCCCAGCCTTGGGAGAGCGTTATTTTCTGAGAATGTTGTTGAATGTTATAAGAGGTCTAAAGGATTTTGATGAACTAATGATGGTCAGCAACAGATTGTGCCACACATTAAAAGAAGCCTGCTTCGCATATGGACTGCTAAATGATGATAGGGAGTGGACAAAAGCTATATCAGAAGCGAGTTTATGGGCATTAGGCCCACAGCTCCGTAACCTATTTATTACAATCCTGCTATTTTGTGACGTCAGCAGGCCACTCAAACTATGGGAAGAAACATGGGAATTCTTGTTTGAGGATATTCTACACAGAAAACGGAAACTATATGAGTACCCCGAATTGCAGCTGTCAATTGAACAAATTCATAACTATTGCTTGGTATAATTCCAGGAATTACTAAACATGAATTGAAGAACTTTAACTGACTTCTAAGATCTGCCACGCCCCAACCCATAATTGCTAACAAATATGGACAACCGTCTCATCAGGGAAGCATTGAACTTTGATATGACCAAAAGTAGGATTGAACATGAAAGGCTTCACCCACTATTAAACCTGGAACAACGATTAGTCTATGAACATGTTATTGATTCTGTAAATAACCAAAGAGGTCAGTTTTATTTTGTTTATGGCCCAGGCGGTACAGGGAAAACCTTTTTATTTAATACCATCATTGCAAGATTAAGGACAAAAAGAAAGATTGTGCTTGCACTTGCCTCTTCATGTAGGACATTTTAGAATTACTTACTTACTTAACACTTAACATCTCAAATACAATTCACCCACAACGGTTTTACAATTTTAAAATAGGGATTGCGACATTGCTACTACCAGGTGGAAGGACATCACATAGCATATTCATCATACCGTTGGAATTATTGGTAAACAGCACATGTGGCATCAAGCAGAATACCTATTGAGCTAAACTAATGCAAGAAGTGCAGCTAATCATTTAGGACGAAGCACCCATGACATAAAAGTACGCCTTCAAGGCATTGGACAAAATACTAAGAGATATACTAGGGTTTCAGAACCCGGAAAAAAGAGAGCAAATCTTCAAAGGCATGATAGTGTTGTTGGGAGGAGACTTTAGGCAAATTCTACCGGTCATACCCAAAGGAAAAAGGCCAGATGTTGTTCAGGCTTGTATAAACCACTCTGAATTGTGGAAGCATTGCAATGTTTTCACACTCACACGGAGTATGAGAGTCAATTAATATTATCTAAATGGAGAGATTGAGAATCGAAAACAGGAATTTAACCATTGGGTACTATCTGTGGGGAACGGCACCGTGCCTGCCAAAGCTAAAGATGAGGAAGATTAGCCAACCTGGATTCAAATACCCGGGCAGTTCCTAATAAAATCATCAGGCTCTCCTATCAAAAATATTTTTGCCGAGACATATCCTAATTTTATTGAAAGGCAGCATGGCGATGAGTATCTAAAAGAGTGGGCTATTCTAACTCCGAGAAATGATGACGTGGACGAAAACAACAACAATATGTTTAACAAACTGGTCGGGAAGTTCGTAACCTACAATAGTGCTGATGAAGTCTGTAAAGCATCAACAGAGTCTCAGGACCAACAGCAACTATACCCAACTGAGATTTTAAACACGTTAAACTTCTCAGGAATGCCACCCCATGCGTTATGCCTTAAAAAGGAACTGCCAATAATGCTTCTAAGGAATGTTAACCCCACCAAGGGATTATGCAATGGAACTCGGTTGATCATTACTGGACTCGGTGAATTCGTTATTCACGCAAAAATCCTTATCGGATCCTATGTGGGCGACAATGTGCTTATACACAGGATCATAACAACATCAAACCAATCAAAATGGCCCTTTGTTTTGAAAAGAAGACAGTATCCCGTGAAGCCATGTTACGCAATGATGATTAACAAAAGTCAGGGGCAGTCCCTTAATTATGTCGGCCTATATTTACCCAACCTCATGTTCAGCCATGGTCCACTGTATGTGGCACTATCAAGGGTGACAAACCCAGCTGGGCTAAAAATACTAATGACGGAAGAAGCTGACCTATAACTTAAAAATTGTACCGGTAACATCGTATACAAAGAAACATTCAACAACCTACTTTGAGTGTGTGGACTTGCACATGATTCTCGGATATAAGCATACTGTAAAAGGCAACAGGGTACCAAATGCTTTGTAACCCAATTCAGGGTAATTGACTCAAAAACTATGAAAATAGCACAACAAACATTGAAAGAATCTAATTGATGTATGCTTCAGCTGTATTTTTGTTATATCATCATAAATAGAGCTTTTACATCATGTCAATTGATTAACTATCTATGATGACCTGTACTTACAGCAAAAAACCTAACAATCGCCCATAATAAAAACAAACAACAATACATGAACAAGGACTAATTAAAGTACAAACATGTATTTGGATTCTTAAGATTTCATTCCAAGCCTGACCAAAATTTACTTTAATGAGGGCAACAAAAATTGAGGAAATGAAATGAATAAACGCAGTAATGTTTCTCTTTTGAAATTTATAAGTCAAACAATTTGACTGTTTCCAAAACATTTTTTTATTAACAATGCCTTATATTTCAAAACACAACTTAAGTTTATATCCCTACAAATTACGACGCGGAATCCCGATCTGTGCACAATTCAGGAACTTAAAAGGATCCATTCAGGGGACCTACACCGATCACAACAAAGACGACTAAACAGCCGAAAAAACCACCACTACCACTGCAAGAATACAACAAATGTACTGAGAAACAAATTAAAAGCCAAAAACAAGTAAAAGCATTAGCATAACTCGATATAACCACCTGACTATGGAGTTTAGAGCATTTTGGTGAACATAGAAAAACAATCAAAAATTCCTATCTCCATATAAAAACTTCCAACAACCTACAGAACTTAATGAATTGCAACTCCAACTACGAGAATACAACTCATGAAAAGCAAAACAAATACCACTGCAAGAATACAACTAATGTATTGAGAAACAAATTAAAAGCCAAAAACAAGTGAAAGCATTAGCATAACTCAATATATCCACCTAACTATGGAGTTTAGAGCATTTTGGTGAACACAGAAAAACAATCAAAAATGTCGATCTTCATATAAAAACTTCCAACAACCTATAGAACTTAATGAATTGCAACTCCAACTATGAGAATACAACTCATGAAAAGCAAAACAAATCGTACCTCAACAATTCCTATCTACCTACAAACTTGCAACAACCTGCAAATCTTAATGAATTTCTTAAAGCGACAATTTGGAATGGCTAGAATTGCCACACATATAACATAGTCAATTTGATAACTTACTATAACTCTTAAACCAAGATAACTGCATACCCTCAGCCACTATGATACAACACAGGAAGAATTTACCGGTAAACAACTATTACCATACCAGATAACGCAGCACAATTACAACAACACCTACAGAAAACATTAATGCTACAATTCAGAAGAGTGAAACGAACAAATTCCAGCTAAACTACTAAATTATACCATAAATGCATACACAACCAACAACAAATGAACAACTATTACCATACCAGAGTAAACCATTGAGGACCCATATGCCAAACAAATAATGAACAACTATTACCATACCAAAGTGAAGTGGATCTCAATATAATTATATATAAACCATAAACAAATATCAACACATTAACTAACTGTATACATTGATTCCATTGAAAACATTACAACAGTTTTCCAGATCTTAACATCATAAAATCTCAAAACCAGAGTCTGAGTTATTCATAAACATAACAAAAAACCATAAACCATGAAACCCTGCTTTGTTTCTTCCATTTCAGCAACATAACTAGCCTTCAAACGCATTCCAACATGAGTACCTGTTAGGAACTTTGTAATAGATAGTTACTACTAGTAGGTATGTAGTTCCTACTAGTAGAGTAAACAGTTCCTGCTGGTAGTGTAATTCCTACTGGTAAGGATAATAGTATAGTTAGTACTGGCAGTATAATTCCAGTTAAGTCATTCCTGCTGGTAGAACAATATTATTCCTGGTAGTATTATGCTTACTCCGGGTTGTTAGTAAAGTTAGTTAGTAATAGGGACATGCATGAGATATCCTAGGAAGTGATAACACTTATCACTTTAGCTTTTTGTTAGGGTTTCATGGGTATTTAAGAAACCTACGGCCTTGGATGAAGGGAACTGATTGATTCATTAGAAAAAACACGTTTATTATCAATAGAAGAGATCCATAGAGGATTATTGTTTTTAGTAATTCTTTAACTCTGTTGTTTATATTCCGCATAAACAATAGTTTCATTTGTTAGAGTCTCTCTTAGAGTTGCTTATGATTACATAAGTGCTCTACAACCTTAACAGGCTTGAAGATCTATCTAGGGCTGGACCTACAAGTGGTATCAAAGCCAGGTGTTTCAACCACTTTTACTTCTGCTTCATCAAGTCCTGCTGCTTCTAGCAATGTGATTGAAAATGTTCTCCATTCCTTTGTTACTGAAAGTGATCCACAACAGCAGATCACTTATGAAGATTTTGATCAGATTGGGAAATTGGATTTGGATGAATTAGACATTGATCCGTCCAAACTACACCTTAAAATACATATATAATAAAATATAAAATATATATAGTAAGAATAGTCTAGAAACGAACCATCTAAAAACCAATCAACAACGCTTTTTCTGTTAGAAAGCTATCACTAAACTGTCACTGACCTGTTGCTGAACTGTTGCTAATCTGTCACAATGCTGATGTCTCCTTCCTCCCATGCTATTAGTGACACTTTATCTGTTACTGAGTCGTTGCTGATGTGTCACTAATCCTATCAATAGACTTACTGAACACAAAAGCATCAATGAAACCAAGCAGATCTCTCACCAGTAACAAGCAACAATCTGGGCATCGAGTTAGGGTTTTAAACAAACCTTAGTTGTTTGTCATCAGATCCAACAGGGGACGCTGCGTTGGTCGTTCTTTTGTTCTTAAAGGCCTGCTATCTGGATTCGGTGTGGGCGTTTGTTGCTATTGTAAATATAAGCAAATCCAAACACGAGCATCATAATGGCCAATGATTTAAACAGCAACAACCATGATTTCAGTACCAGCAGATCATACATCAAAATCATCATGCGTTCACAATTAAATAAACTCATACCAATAGACCTTACAGCAGCCTCTTGCGAATCTTTTTGAAGCCCTAGATAAATTAGGTTTTGTTCATACCTGTACCATCAGATCCTGATCAAACCACCTGCTGCTGTACCTTCTTCAATCAATGAACCGAACACAGTATCTTCTTTTTGCATAGCATTTTAGGGTTTGTTGGGAACCCTAAAATTTCTAAAAATCTGCTGCTGCCAAACATCATAAATACCAAAACCAGAAGATAAAACACGTATAAAACCTTGAACAATCCTAGATATCAAGAGCAATCCGCTCTGATACCAATTATGGAGTTTAATCTAGGCTGATCTAGGATTATAAATAACAATGAACATAAATACAAATTTGCATAGCAGAATATAATCAAGAATCAATGTTATTAAACAAGGTTTTGCATTCATACACCAAGCCCCAATTCTATATGATCAGTATAGAATGATTACCTAACTGTAATAGGATCAAAGAAACCTTTGACCTTGAGGCTAAACCACACATAGACGTCTACATCTTTTCTTGTGAACACACACACACTTTTTGCACTTGCACACATAAAACTATGTCTAGGGATCTCTTTATATAATAGAGTCCATAAGACTTACAAGGAAAACTAATTGTGTTAGGAAATGGTGCGTTTAGTGTTGTATAAAAGTTTTTGTAATTTTCTTTCTCTATTTTCTTGAGAAAGGAGTAACTCTTCTTTCTCCAGGGAACTTTTAGAAAACTGGAGAACTCCAAACTCAAGTTCTCTAAATCATAGTTATAATAGGAGAAAACATGTTTTCTGTTTTCAGTACAAAAGTTTCAAAAAATACTCATTTTGAACAAGTTTTCTGTTTTCTCTGTGTTTCTTAGGTAAACTTTTCTAGAAAATCTACCAATAAACACAACTCATCCTAATCATTAATCTTCTAACTTTGACCAAAGCTTCTAAAACCTCCATCAGAGTAGAATTCCATATAGACTACTTTGAATCCATATGTTTTCCTTTTGTTTCATTCTTTTGTATCTTTTTGTTTTTGTATCATGTTTTGCTATTATCAAATAAATTAAAATTCCCAACAATCTTTCTCCTAATTATGATGACAAAACAAACATCTTCTTGATCCTCCATATCTTGATCTTCTATGAATGAAACAAACTTTCCCCTTAACTTGAGATTTCCTTTGAAAATACCATGCCACCACACTTAATAAGTTGCAAATCATATCATATCATCTTTGTAACATCTTCCCCTTTTTGCCATAATCCAATAGGGGACTGTGAAGATATGTAACTTTGATCTTTACAACCACAAAACATATATCACACTTCTAATCCAAGCTTTCCAATGTCTTAAATTACCCTTCATGACGCATAATAACATAAATGAATTTAAGCAGTAGAAACTTAAACTAGCCGTATTAATAATGACTTGCCAGTAGTAATGAAAACCTTCCCTCAAATGGTGCATGTAACATATCTAAATGGTTAAACACTTTATCATATGCTTCCTCTGAAATCAATATGGTAACCATCTCTTGACCAAAAGTAATAGAATCAACCATAAGAACTGTACGAAGAACTAACCAACAGTAGTAGCGAATACCATGTAGTACCATCCATGACGAGCAGCACTAATTCCGCATTAGGGTGAAAAATGACTAACAATAGTAATCGATACCAAGTAGTAGTAACAATGAAGAGCAGCACTAATGGCTGAGCAGTAGTAAAAATACACTAGCAGTATTAAGTACTAACTAGCAGTATTAACTTTTGTCAAGCAGCACTAATGAAGTAGAAGCATTATTAAAAATATAGAAGCAGTATTAACTAAGTAAGGGCAACATTAACCATGCATAAGTAGTACTAACTTCTATGAAGCAGCATTAACTTTGTTCAAGCAGTATTAACGGTTGTAGAGCAGTAGTAACCATGTATGAAGCAATAGTAACTTCCAATCAGTATTAACATGATAACCACTTCAATAAACTTTCCACAAGAACCTAAACTCGAACTCTTAGCTTCCACTTTCATATCACCTTTACTGTGATTACACTTCGTATTCATCATCAACTTTTGAGGTTTTTAGAAATTAAGGTTTCCAAAAAAATGATTTAAGAATTAAAACCCTAATTTTTACAAACTTCTTTATCCTCTTCATTCCTCAATACCTTCTCTTTAATACCCAAGTGTTCAAAGAAAACTTCCAATAACAATAACAAGAACACTATTAAAAACAATGATGAAAGAGAAGTAAAACCATACCAACTTTAACTTTTCTGCAGTAGATTTCAAAAATTTATATCTTTCAATTAAAAGCTCAGATTGAAGATCCCGTCGGTGAGATTATGCCTTTATGAGTAAAGAACCTTCAATAAAAATTTCATTAAGATCCAACGGTTAACGAATGAGATATCCCCTTTTTACCATAGCTGTGCAGAAAGAGATGAAAATAGAAACCAAAATTGAATTTTTTAGGTTTCTTTGAATATAAAATCTTCTTTCTTCGATTGTAGTATGTACATGTTCTAGATTTCAAGTTACTCCTAAGACATCACATCTCTTAGCAGTCAAGAGGATTTTTAGATATTTGAAAGGCAAACCAACTTTAGGCCTTTGGTATTCTAGGGATTCTCCATTTGAACTGGTTGCTTATACTGATAGTGACTATGCTGGAGCAACTCAAGATAGTTGTCTACAACTGGAGGTTGTCAGTTTTTAGGAAACAGGTTGATATCTGTCAGTGTAAGAAGCAAACTGTGGTTGCCACTTCTATAGACTATAGCTGAATATGTGGCCTGCTGCTAAATGATTTCGACAAGTACTCTAGATTCAAAACCAATTGCTGGATATAGGGTACAATTTCATGAACATTGTCCATTAATATTGACAATAACAGTAACTATCCTGCATTAATTGAAAATCCTGTTTCAACATTCTAAAACAAAACTTAAAATAATATAAGGCATTAATTTTATGATATAATTGCAACTCTAAAAAGTTAATAAAAATGGTTTAATAATCTACTGAATTAACTGTTGCAGATCTTCTACAAAAGGTTTTGATGCCGGCAGATTTCAATACTTTGTCTCAAGTATTGGAATGTGGAATCCTTAATTGTCCCTATATCTTCTTTATGTTTGTAAAAGTTTGTATAGTATTTAATACTGTTATTTACTCATTAATACTGCAAAGTATAAATAAAACGTTTCGTTATACCTAAGACTGTTGTTCAAAAACTGTTAGTCATAGTTGTAATGATGTCAAGATGAAATGTTTTTAGACTTCGTATATTTAGCTATCAACAAACATCTGCATGTAGTCATGTTTGATTACCTGATGTTTGAATGCATACCTTTTTGAAGTAATGTTTTGAGAAGAAGATAATGGCTTGGTTCACAGTGTTAACTTTATTCATGTGTTATGCAAAAAAATGTGATCCTCTGAATTCCCACATTTCCACCTAGTATTTTCTAGTATGCATGTATGAATATAGGCAAGTTGTTTTTGCATAATTATTGAAGACAAAGTTAATGCTGTTCGACTTCAGTTAATACTGCTAGGCAGAAAATTACTACTGCCAGGCAAATTTAAATCTATTAAGATGACATTGGGCAACTAACGTTTGCAACTGTTTCAAAACTTATCTCCTTAAAGCATTGTTTGAGGGAGGTTCCGTTAATCATACAACCAAAAAGCATGGATGAAAGGATGGTTATATCATAAGTGTGGTTCAAAATTAATCAAAACACTTCTAGCATATCAAAAGAGACGGGACACAAGATACCTTAGTCTAGTGGATGTGAATGCTCCAAACTATGTTATGAGATTCCATCTAAATAGTCCTATAACCCACCTCTCTTAAGAGGTTACACACTTGGAATGGGAGGACGTATGAAACTTATTAGAATTGATGGAATTTTGTACACAACTGTCATATAAAAACAGAAAGAGTGTCTTGGTAAGCCAAAAGAAATAAGAGATTGTGAGCTTAAAAATAGAAAGAGAGATGTGTGCATAAAAACAAAAATGAGTGATTATGTGAGCAAAAAGAATTGAGAGATAATGTGAGCATAAAAACAGAAAGAGAGTTTGTGTGAATCAAATTTGATGATGAAAGTTGCTTATTGGAATGAAAATTGAATGATAACTGGTGTATCTTCTTAATGCTGTCCTTTTCAACTTACTGCTGCTAATCTTAAGTTTAATGCAGTTAGGGCTTCAATTATACTACTCGTAATTTTTTTCTACTATTAAGCGATGGTTAATGAGCTGCCAGTTCAAGTTTTTGCTGTTGAGGTTGATACAATAAAATACTTCGATAAGGGTTTCATTTAGTTCTTTATTCGATTATCACTTATCAAACGCACTTCTAACCATAAACCCTAATTCAATTTTCATCTTTGATCATCAAAATCATCATTATGTCAAGCCTAAGTTGCTGAAACGCAATAATGTGTTTGCGTTCTTGGAAAACCCAAAGAAAGTGAGGTTTTCATAGAGATAATTGATTTCTTGAAAGCAAGTTCAGTTTCATATGCTTTAACAGTCAATCCAGTCATCTACACATCTGTATTTGAACAATTTTGGCAATACGCCAAGGTAACAAACAGTTAATGGGTAGACAGATACACGTCCTAGTTGAATAAGAAGAGGGTTATTGTTTACGGAGGTTAAGGCATTAAGAATATATCTTCACTTGGATGATATAGAAGGTATTGATTGTCTTCCAACTGCTACTATCTTTGAAGAATTGGGCAACGTATGGGGTATGAAAAGCCTTCTCAAAAGCTTACTTTTAAAAGCATTTCACTACACAGTGGAAGTTATTTCATTCATACTATTCTCAATCTTAAGTGCAAAAACCACTGCATGGAATGAGTTTCAGTAGTTCTATGGCTTCTTGATCATATGCTTGGCGAATAATCAGAAGTTTAATATGACTAAGTATATCTTTGATGCAAATGGTGGAAACACTTAGATGAGGAGGTCAAATCTTTCTATATCTATAGTTTACTTCAAGTATTTCCATAAATTAACAACTGGGTAATATGTACACTCTCAGATAAAAAGGAGATTTTTGGTAATCCCTTCACACAAAGAAGTTTTTACATATGAAGAAGAGCTGGAAAGGATTTCTCTGGAGAAATAATTCCTTATTTGACCCTATAATGGTTAACTGTTAAAGAAAATGGGAGGATTCAGATCATTCTAACTGATTCCACCGAATACACATTCTTGATCAACCCAATCTCATCTTCCAACCCAAGAATAAACAACCATCTAAGAAAGCTCAAGACATGAGGCAGAGGTTCCTCAAGATAGGCAAACGAAAGAAAGTAATACCAACACCTTCCAATGATCTACAACCTAGTGGTGAGGATAGCATACAACTAACTAATTTGATGGTTTTATGTACCAAATTGCAAACATAGGTTCTTGATTTACAAAAAGCAAAGGATGCTCAAGCTAAGGAGATTGCTGCTTTGAAGAAGAGGATCTAGAGGTTAGAAAGGAGGAAAATGTCAAGACCTACAGGTTTGAAAAGACTCAGGAAAGTTGTAGTCTAGTAGAGTGAGTCCTCTGAAGATTAGAGAGTGTTGGGTGCTCTTGAAGATGCAACCAACAGGGGTGGAGTAATGAAGATATTGAGGTCTAATGTTGATGTGTTAACTTTGGTTGATGAAACTCAAGAGAGATAGGATGATGATTTAATGTTTGATACTGGAGTTTTGGAGGATGATGAGATGCATGTGGAAGCTAAAGATGAACAAAGTACTAAGCCTGATGATAGTACTGCTGGTGAAGTAGTTACTACTGCTAGTGTTTGATGATAGTGATGTTCCTACAACCATTAGGAAAATCACTTGGCCCCCTATTTAAAGAAACACTTATACAGATTAAAGCATCTAAGCCAAAGTTGTTACTACTAATACTACAACAACAACAACTACAAGACCCAAGGATAAAGGGGTGGTTGTACAGGACCAAGTGAGTTCAGAGTTCCACAAAAGAGACACAACTTCAAGTTCTAAGATAAAGGAAAAGGTATTATGATTAAGCCTAAAGTTCCTTTAAAGAGAAAAGATCAAATTGCTCTTGATGAACAAATTGCAAGAGATATTCAAGCTAAGTTGGATGCTAAATTATTAGAAGAGCAAAAGCTAGCAAGGAAAAAGAAGAAAGAAGCCACTAAAGCATTGATTGAGTTCATGAGAAAAATACGATACAAGCTATGATGGAGGCTGATAGATTGTTGGCTGAGAGACTCCAATTAAAAGAAAGAGAGGAGTTGATAAATAAGGAGAAAGGAAAACTATTTATGGAACTAATGGAGAAAAGAAGAAAGTATTTTGCAGCACTTAGAGCATAAGAAAAGAGAAACATACCTCTTACCAAGGCATAAAAGATAACTCAAATGTTTACTTATCTTAAGCACATGGGTGGATATACATACAAACAGCTAAAAGGAAAGAGTTTTGATGAAATTCAAAAGCTGTTTGACAAGGAAATGAAGAGAGTAAATACCATTATGGCTATGGGTTCTAAGGTTCAGGAAAGCAAAGAAAAGAAGGTAGAAGGTAGAGAGGAAACAGCTAAAGGCAGCAGAAAGAAGATGCTTTGAAGGAAAAGAGCAGGGAAAGAACAACAGTAGGAATCCTCAAAGAAACAGAAAGTAGAGAAAGAAAAAGAGCCAGATAAAGTTAATGAAGCTGAGCTAAAGAAGCTTTTAGTAATTAAAAAGGATGAAGATATAGCAATTGATGTTATACCACTTGTTACCAAATTATCAGTGATTATTGATTAAAAGCTTCATAAAGAGGGTATGATGGTACATTATTAATTGATAAGAGCAGATGGAAGTTCCAAGAGATACTCTTCAATGATAAAGATGCTATAAGGAATAGACAGAGAAGACTTGGAAGCTCTTTGGAGGATAGTGAATGCAAAGTATGGTGATGGCCTGAAAATGAATTTGAAAGAGTTTTGTGGGGAGATTTAAAAGTTATGTTTGAACTAGACATAAGAAGTGATGTATGGATAATGTTGCAAGGATACAGGGTGACTGTTTGGAAGTTGATTGATTCATCTAGAGTTCACTTTGTAAGGTTTGATAATCTTCACATTTTTATGTTGGTTTAAAGGAGATATTCCCTCACACCAATTATCGTCACCAATATGCTCAACAAGAAACTTCAAACTGATCATCAAAATGAGATGTGTAATCAACTGTTAAAGCTTATGGTAAAGCAACAAAAAGGTAAATGAAAGGTTTGAATGCATCTTCCTGAGTATGATGAAGACTTTTAAAGAAGAAACTTAAAGATTCAGAAGCAAACATACAACAACGGTACACTTATTAACACGGGAAATCATAGTCTAATTGCCTCCTTTAATATATAACAGTTACCTTTTAGATCCAACCCTCATTTATTCACAAGCCCATTTTAACTCACTCCACTTCCCTCTTTGAAAAACATCCAACATCAATATATACCACTCCCAACCCAGTAGTAACTAACCCTGGACTTTCATACACCCGCACTCACTCTCGGCACCACAAATCTTAGTCATCATCAATCAAATGGCTGCACATACGTAATGAGATGAGCACAAACATGTAGTGTTTCTTTGGAGAAACCAAAAGTAAGTTCTGATTAACACCAAGTATACTATGCCTTTTACGGGGATCGCACAAAAGGTAAGCAAATACCCATGACCCATCAACCTATCCTCTTAGTACATAACAGATCTGGTCCACAGGCCACACTCAGCAGCTCAGAGAAGGCCCTTTCAGCTATTATGGGCCACCATTTGATAAGGACTCCCTATACTAAATCACTTAAATCATTAGTTAGGAGAGCCAACTTCAATTAGATGAAAAGAGAGTATGATTTGCGGACCATTGCCCCTAGCATCCAAATAACATAAGGAATTGACAATCATGTGTCACCCCCCCTTTCATGAGCCACGCTGGCCCAACCACAAACCAAGTAATCTCCACTCAAAGGAGGTATACCCAAGTGAAGGCAATCTGACCTTTTTCAAAAACAAATTCTCACCTCAATGGAGGTTCTTGCTTCACACTATTTCTCATTGTCTCAGTACCAAATCCGGTAGCTGGGATCAATTTGGAAGCCAATTGGCTATTGCTCTTATCTATCTGATTGAGGGGAGGAAGTATAATTGGTCAAGCTATATATTCAAAGGGATGGTTAACAACATCAACAATCCTAAACAGTTTTTAATGTTTCCTCGGTTTCTTTAAATGATTTTGGAAATTGAACCTAAGCATACCAAACAATATCATGCTTTTAAACTAACAAGCAAAATGTTTGCTAATATGAGGTTAAATTTTCACGGGGACCACATGCCACTTTTGGCTACAATGCTTCCTCCTGCTCAAGCTGCTATTACAGGTGAAAGTTCAGGGGAAGATGCACCATCTAACCCTCAGACTGTCCCTGCAACCATCACTGAACCTGATCACTCTCATGATCATGCATCCACACCACCAAGACCAACCACTACTACTTATGGTGCTCCAGTGACTGAGCAGGGTCCCTCTTCAGACCCTAACATTGCATCTTCTACAAGACCTCATGAGTCTGCTCCTGACCTATTCACTTCCACAAATGTGGAAGATGACACAATGGGAGGATCTTTTCATTCCTCACCTCCTAGGTCCACTCAAGCTCCACCTGAAGGTACAACCTCAGGAGGTGCTGAGGACCTTGATAAACTAACAGCATTGTCTTCTCTAGTGTCCACTCTTGTACAGAAAGTAACTTCTCAAGAATCTGATCTTCAAGCACATAAGCTGTTGTTCAAGGAGGTAGTAGGCAAGCTGGTTAAGAGGGTAAAATTGTTGGAGGATAAACTCAAAGGAAGAAAAAGGAAGGTTGTGTTGACTGATTCTGACAAGGAAGAGGATGCTGAGCTAAATGTGGATCCTCTTATCAAGCTGGCTCAGGTAGCTGCTTCAGCTGTTCCTACTGATGGTTTTCATGAAGCTGAAATTCCACCTAGTTCCTCTGTTCCTACTAATGATTCTGCTGGTGGTTCTGAGGTTCCTGCTGGTGCTACTACTGGTCCTTCAACTGTTTATCCTAGTAGCATAACAGTTCCTACCACTAGTTCTGTTCCTGCTGCTGCACCAATTCCTGCTGGTAGTAGTACTACACCTGAATCTCCTTCATCACCTATAAGAGATGCCAAAAAGGGAAAAGGTATTGTTGTTGACAAACCCTCTCCAACTCAGCATAAGACTTTCAAGCAATTAGAAGAAGAACGACTAGGTTGGGAGGCTGTTGAGAGATTACAAGCTCAAGAACTCGCCGATTTCGAAAAACAAAGAGCTGAATCTCTGATGAAGGATGCTAATTTAGCTAGGCAGATGTCTCAAGACTTCGATATGACTGAAGCCCAAAGAAAGAGACAGCAAGAGGTTCTTGCATCTGCTGCTAACTACTCAGATGCTGCTTGGGATATCATTTTGGCTCGTCATCAAGAAAATCCAGGCCTCACTTCCTCAATTTTTGGGGTTAAATTCAATGATGATGATTTTGCAGCCAGGATGGTTGAGTTGGTAAATACTCGAAGAAAAGAACTTGCTGAACAACGGGCTCAGGAAAGGAGGGATGGGCCTATGACACCATCTCAGCTCAGGCAATATATGCGCACTTATGTGAAAAATCAAGGTCCTGCTGTTTACTCCACTGGCTGGACTATGGCTCAAGTTCGAAAACTTACTCCTGAACAGCTTCAAGAGGAGTTTGACAAGATCCAACGAGCTGTTGCATTCACAAGGGGTTTCAAACGAGATGGCAGTCCAAAGACTCGTGCCTCTTCAAAGAAACTCAAGACTGGTAGTGATGATGTCAACCTTGCTGCTACTTCTCACGGTGTTCCTCAGGAAGAAGCAAGTGCAACTCCTTCTCTAAATGTTTCACAAGAGGAAGTTGCTGCTCCTTCTCACTCTCAAGATATTCCAAATGCTCCAGTTAAAGCTTCTTCTACCACTACTTCTACAGCATAACACATTGGTTCCTCACCCAAGAAGGTTGGTACCAGGAAGAAGCGATTAGGTCGAAAAGGTGTTCATCCTTCTAACTCTACCATTCCTATTGAAGATGGAGATCCTGAAGCTGAACACAAAATGTGCATTAAGTATGCTTCTGATGCTGATTCTGCTTCTGATGATGATACACCCGTTAATTTCTTTGTTGTGGTTGACTGGGAGGTATTGCCAAATGGATTGGGCTCGATCAATGTCTTCTACAAGAAAGATAACTCTCGCAAGTGTTTCACAAGTCTGAGGGAGATCCTTCACTTGGTTACTAGAGCAGACTTGATGACCATTTATGGTCGTGTGATGACATTTTATCAGGATAAGCAAGCTGCTGGAGTTGGTCTTGTTCTTTGGGGAGATCTTAAGGTTTTGATAGATTCACCCGAAGTGAATGATGGTAGTGATGTTTGGAAGAACCAACATACTTGGAGCATTTAAAGTTGGAAGCTTTATTCTTATTCTGGTGTTCATGTACTGAAGACAGTTGGTGGACTTGTTGTACATATGTTTGTCGATAAGAAGTATCCTCTCTCTGTCAACCTTATCGAACGGATGCTTGATCATCAGCTAGAAATTTGTCACAACACAGTAGGTAATGAACTTACCACAGCAGTTCAGTTGATTGCTTTTATAAAGAAACAAATTTCTGATTCCCAGCGTCCTAAGGTTCATGACTGGTATTGTTAAGTTTGTTATATATCTACTATTTCTTTTTGCTGTTTTCTTCTATATTTTGTGTAACTCGTTGTACATAGTTTTTGCCTTTTGAAAACTCTTGGTTTTTGGTATACTCTTTTGGGACTGGATCACTTGGTTTTTAAACTATAGATGAGCAACTTGATTTTCAGGCTCATTTTTGTATTTCAGTGATCTAACTTAATAAACTGGTTTTATGGCACAATCTTTCACGGAAAATAATTTTTTTTGTTGCAACACTTTATGGTTCTCAATTGCCAGGCCATCAGGCTAGAATCAATTGGGGTATGGTTTCAATTCGCAGGTCTATGACCAGAATGAATTGATATAGCTTTAATGATTTGCTTAAAATCATAGACGTCCCTCAATTCTGACTGGATGTTTCACGTACAATAGTTGGGTCGAGATTTGGTTTGCAATCCACAATGGGATGTAGGTAACCCTTTCTGGGTCCCAAGGATTGTCTTAGCCCACAAGCAAACGGCTATGTGGTAAAGGCTATAATAATCCGTTGTTGGATGCCTGGTTACCCAAAACATGGATGGTTTTTCACTTTGCCATTTCTTGGAATGAAATGTGGTAGTACAAGAGGGTAAGGATCTTGGTTTAAGACTAAATCAAATCTGTTGAAGGCTGTGATGGTTTGCCAAAAATCATTAGGGATCTCAACTCGCCAATGTTTCATGTACTAAAGAGTTGAAAATGGTTTCAGTCCTCCATGGATTTGACCCAACTTTCTGGGGCCTATAGATGACTCAGCCCCCAAGAGTGAATGGCTACTTGGTAAAGGCTCCTCAAACCCATTCATGTAGCTGTGGTGGTCCTGTTGCAGTCCATGTTTAGATGCTGATTTTCTTGTTGTTGATTCAAAGTTTATAAAGGTTGCTTGTGGAGACGGTTTCAAGATGTTGTTGTTCAATCCTCTGGTGATTTCAACGAAAGATCTATCTAGAAACTTGAAGTTAACTATGTCAAATTCAAGTTTAGGGGAGGATTGTTAGGAACTTTGTAATAGATAGTTACTACTAGTAGGTATGTAGTTCCTACTGGTAGAGTAAACAGTTCCTGCTGGTAGTGTAGTTCCTACTGGTAGAGTAAACAGTTCCTGCTGGTAGTGTAGTTCCTACTGGTAAGGATAATAGTATAGTTAGTACTGGCAGTATAATTCCAGTTAAGTCATTCCTGTTGGTAGAACAATATTATTCCTGGTAGTATTATGCTTACTCCGGGTTGTTAGTAAAGTTAGTTAGTAATAGGGATATGCATGAGATATCCTAGGAAGTGATAACACTTATCACTTTAGCTTTTTGTTAGGGTTTCATGGGTATTTAAGAAACCTACGGCCTTGGATAAAGGGAACTGATTGATTCATTAGAAAAACACGTTTATTATCAATAGAAGAGATCCATAGAGGATCATTGTTTTTAGTAATTCTTTAACTCTGTTGTTTATATTCCGCATAAACAATAGTTTCATTTGTTAGAGTCTCTCTTAGAGTTGCTTGTGATTACATAAGTGCTCTACAACCTTAACATGCTTGAAGATCTATCTAGGGCTGGACCTACAGTACCAGCCAATAATTGTTCCAAAACTCTAAGTGTTGCAGAATCACGAACAACCATCTCCTTCATGTAATCCAAAGGCTTCAATGCTTCTGCCCGCTATCGCAAAGTCTCTAATTCAGCTATCAATCTCCGGTTCTTAGTGATACTCACCCTAAGGGCGGAACAAAGATCACGCATTAACGCAATAAAAGATTCATCTACACCACGTGCATGAATAAAGATAACCTTTATCTTATCTTGCAGACGAGAGGAATTGGCGATCTCAGCAAGCTTATCCAATATATAAAGAGCAGCCATGGTCAATAACTTCATTGAAAGAATATAGATGTATATCGGATATGCAAAAATAAAGCAGAAATTAGATTTAAATAAGAAAACATAGAAACTTAAAAGGCAGACAAGTAAAAAGTAATTGAAATGTATCATAAGCATTATTAACTAACTAGAGAATTGTCACAATGAATTAAACATACTAATGACAAGTAACTACAACTCCATAAATACTCAAACTCTTTGTCTTTCGTAACTAAACTTACCTAAACAAAGTAAACCATTGAGGATCCATATGCCAAACAACTAATGAACATAACAAATTAGGCAAGACATCATCTGCTATACACATCTCAAGTGTTTCCAACAACACGCATTCATTTCAGCATCAACCTCTTATCTAACTACTTCAACGTTTGTACCTGAAATTACTTCACAAAACTAAAAAATTCAGGCCAAGGTTCGAATCACATACATACCACAGCTAAACCGTTTGCCAGACTAAAAGTCCATATGGACAAAACATGCAAACACAAACAACATAAAAAAATTAAACCAATTCCATGACTGCAGCAGCATATCAGTCCCAAGGCTAGCAAATTCCAAAAATAAAAATTAACTCCTTAATATTTATGGGAGGACAGGAACTTTAGGTGTTTGCATTTATCAAGAACGGCGTGGCTATTAGTCCCAATGCTAACAAATACCGCCAAAAGAAATTTACTTCTTAACTGTGGAGGAAGACCTAACCATTAAGTGTTTGCATTTACCAAGATCGGAAATGTTCCTATGTCAGAATGTAAACAGAGCCAGCACAGACTACATCGCTGCAAACTACAACTAACCATCTCTAACCCAACAAAGTATGAGCTTATTAGGCTTCATAGTACACCCCGTCTAACTTTGAAAAACCACACACCAGCTGGAACTACAACTACACTTCTGTAACATAACAAATTATGAACAAAAATAAAAATTATCAAGATATATAAAAATTTCAACCCTTAATATTCATGAAAACAACCAACATGTATACATTTCCAAACCGTCATACAAAATTAAAGCATAAACTAACATTCAAACCAACTAAACATAATAATACCATCACAACCAGACCAAAAGATACACCATCCTACCATCCGCACCCCTAAACACCATCATTTTCATCATCAAAAATGTACAGATATGTTTGTTGGGTCTCAATCTCCAACGGACACGCAACATGGTTTTCAAGGAGACTATCGACAACCTATCAAAACACCCTAACGTACATGGAAAGTTGTTCAGAAAGAAACTTTTGGCAGCCTATCATGCCTCATTCACGTGCTACTCTACTAATGAACCAATTCACCTATTGTTCTTTTCTCATTCAAAGTCACATTACCCTTTAGCTTAATAGCATAATCTTCATATTATAAAAACCTCATATCTATACAATGTCATAACGAGATGCGGCATTCCATTTCAAACAACCAATAATTATAGGAATTTTAAAGATCTAAAGATCTCAAAATCATATTTTTATTTATTCTTGAATCAAAAACTGCAGTACACAACGAGAAACATCAAAAACAACCGTTATTCAACCTAAACAAAACTAATTACTCAGAATTAGGACATATAGGAAAAAACATCCGCACTTAACAACGCCTAATCCTTCACTTCCATATCAGCAACGAAACCAGCCTTCAAACTCACCCCAACCTGAGCACATCCTAACAGTTTTTCCAATTCCCCAAGCGTCACATCATCACGAGCAACGATGACTCTCATATGCTCCAAACACTTCACAACACCTTCCACCTCTCCAACAGCCTCCAATTCAGCTACCAGCCTCCGCTTTTTACTCAATGAGATCCTTAGTGAAAGGCAGAGATCGCGCATCAATCCAGCAAATGATTCATCCTCACCGCGCGAATGACCAAACACATACTTCATCTTATCCACTAAACGAGGGGATTCAGCAACCTCATATAACTTATCCAAAATAAAAAATGGATCTATGTATACCAAATAAGGCTAAGAAACTAAATGTGCATGTATGATACAATACTCTACACCACAACTTACATATAAATAGGAATAGTTGAGGGCCTTTAATCTACAAAAGGGAAATTTAAAAGACATAAATATCAATGTAATTAAGGTTAACACCCAACCAGTTTGTAATTCCTATAGATTTTACTGATTGAATTAATGCGAGATAGTCTAAAAAGGTTAATGGTCTTCTGCTGTAATGGCTTACCTATGACCAGTCTCTATATCGCCTATAACTCAAGAATAACAAATTAATATACATTCGTTGTGCAGGTTTAATACAGGTTATCATACGTTCATTTTGCAAATAGGGAGATTGACACATCAAATCAAAAATTGCACAGAACCAACTGCACATCACCTACATATCCTATTTAGGTTTTATATGCCCTGCGCAAATTAATTTATAAGTTTCTAAACACTCATTACAAAAGAAGTTTTAAATGACAAGATGAGCTAACCTTTGCCAAACTCCCAGCGGTAACATACGCATATAGTTCCTCAAAATGCACGTGCCAAACACAATAATCAACATGTACACGCAAAGAAAACAGCGTTACTTGGCCAATACATAAACAATCTAACATGCGGCCTCCAATCAAACAACGTAGAAACACATATCAGATTAAACATACATTCATACCATGCACCGAACAGCAACCCTACAAAAGTAACAAACAAACAGTTGGACACAACCAAAAATGGAACAAACATCACAGACGACTAATGAACTTCATGACCATGACTCAATGTTGGACAAAACTTCAAATTTACACCTTTCAAAGAAAATAAATTGTTGGCGGAATTCAAATTTACTATATCTTTAAATGATACAACACAACGGCAAACTATTCAAAGAGACTAACAATTACTATATTTGTAAATGCAGGAAAACAACACAAAATCTCTCACAACCAACAACATAACTATGGACGCTAAATATACTCCTATCATTGGAGCAACATGGAGAAATTTAAAAACAACATACAAAATTGCTGCCGCAATATTGTCCGCAAGCTCATTATACAATACCAAACACAACAACAACCATATCTTTGCGGATGTAGCATACATCTTTTCTTAAATATATAACTTATCAATGCATGTCAGATACATTTGTGAGCATCAATGACATTTCCAACATTTGAAAAAAACAAAGTTGTCTATCACGCAAAGGAAAATAAACTACTCCTTACACAGATCGTGTTTCTCAAATCGGTTATTGTTAAAAACACTACACAAGATGCACCATTAAACATAACTAACAAATGCTACAAACTACAAAATGTAATCAAAATGCATTAAACATAAAAACTTAAAACAAATCAACAAACACATTACTTTTAATAAACATATTTACTTTTATTAGGATTCACTAGCAAAATCTCCATACAAGCTTCATACTTATCATTAACCTTAACCACAAACAGAGACTAAACATTAAACACACTAAAAAAACATGACACATGACCAACAAAACAAAATAAACACATCCACTTCCTTAACAAGAACAACTTCAACCATCAATCACCTCCAACTGTGCCTCCTTCATCTCAATCTCTTCCTTAGTCTGAGTAACCAGCTCATTCAGCCCCCCATTAACTTAGCATTTTCAACCCTAACATCATCCCTAAGCCCCATCAACGTGTCAAAGACTTCACCTGGATCATCAAACGCCTCCATTTCAGCAATTAATGCATTCAACTGAGCAATCTGATTCCTACAGGTTTGGACTTCCTTATGCATCCAGTTAACAAAACGGTGTGCCTCCAAAATTTGTTGAGCCTTAAAAAATTCATATAGCCATTCACAAAAGTCTGGCCATTGAAATCAATGAGGTTATCAACAACACGCCTAGCAAGTTCGTTTCCTCCTACAGGTGCTGCCATTGATAATAAGAGTAGGTGAAATAGAAACACAATTTGGGGGAGAACAACAATTGATAAGAGAGATGGAGTAGAGATAATTCTAGAGAAATTAGATGAGAAAAGAAGTACAATAGGGTAAGCATATATATATGAAAATAAGCGTTGGTGATTAAACCAAAAACCATCATTGCGATGGAAATGCAAACGGCGCAATTCAGACGAAACGATTAATACCGGTCATTCACATACACAGTTGAGCAACTATAACTCTCAATTCCCTACAATCAACAAAGTAAACCCCCCATGTTCCTAAATCAAACAAACTAAACCCTCACACTCTATAAAACTAAACAACTAAACCCTTCTTAATTATATTAAACCCATAAAGAAACCTTAGACTACATTTCCCATTACATAAAAAAAACCAAATAATTGACATTTTGCCTCGATTATATGTTGCAACCAACCAACTAATACTTTCAAACTAAATCTAAAACTATACCCATTTATAAACATAAATCAACCATACACATTATTTTCCTTTAACACAAAGTGTTAAATATAGTGCCACAAAAATAACATTGAGTTGGATAAACAGCTAATTAACAGCACAACACGTTTTATATACATCATGTGCATTACATAATCAAATAGAGAAAATAGCTTAGCAATCCAATTTAACCTGAAGACTAAGTCCGGTGCAACGCACGGGTGTCGGCAAGCCTCGCTAATGATAATATTCATATGTATTCTTTTTCTTGGCTTAAATACAATGGATATATGTTTTGTAGCTAGGTAGATTGGTTAAAAACTCTTATGTACTCCCTCCGTCCTATTTTAATTGGGTTCATTACTATTTTAGTTTGTCCCAAAAATTTGTCCACTTTGTTAATTAATATGTTTATATTTATTAAATTTATAATTTTACCCATCTCATTTATATTTGTAAGGAAAGTAATTATTACATTTAATAGGGTAAACTTGTCATTTTACTTCCTCCGTTCTATTTTTATTGTTCATGTTTCTTTTTGGGATGTCCCAAATTAATTGTCCATTACTAAAAATAGACATAGAATTTTGATCAAGTTTACTATATTATCTTTGTTTGAAATTATTATTACAAACTTTAAAGAAGACTTTAATTATTTAGCTAAGGGTAAAACTGTCATTCTGTCAAAAAATAAAAAAGAGAAAACAGTAATTAATGCACTTTTCTTAAACTGTGTGTTTTTTGTTGGAGGACAATAATTTTGAGATGGAGGGAGTAATAAATAAACGTCCAGATTCATTGAATCTATCTTAAAACGAAGTTGGAGGACAATTAAAGTGGGACGGAATGAGTAATTATCTACCGTCTAACTAAATCTTTCTTTTTCTACAATCGTGCCGTTCAAAACAAATTACAAATAATGTAGCGTTGGAAGAGAGTAAAACTAACCACACAAAAGGTATGTATAACAACAACTTCATTTTTTTCCCATCGAAATGTTATGGATAATGCTCCCTATGCATAAAAGGACATATTTCGAAAATGATGTATAATAAACTGTTTATTAGTGAGTTATAACCTTCATAAATAATGGTGAATTCACTAGCTCCCATTTCATGTTTCACTTGAATATCACTTCCAGCCTCTCTCCATTTGCTGAGAGATTCTTCAACAGTGACCGTTATATAATGGTCCAAGTTTCCACTAATACTATATCTTTTTCCTTTTTATTGGTAAAAATCAGTCAAACACATTTTTGAGCTGAATATTGTCGTTTTTATCATATTAGCCACTATTTTACAAACACAAAAACAATGCAAACATGTGATACATTCATACATATTATAACTAACGGCATAATTAGAACTTAGGAGCTTGGTACATAGCGGTAAAAGCAATAATAACCGGCGATGCTATATGCTTATGTTACTAGTTTTTAAGAGTATATTGCAAAAACTGTTTGTATCGTTTGGTTAAATTGTAGGCGTAGCCGGTGCAAGCCGATACTATATGGGGAACTTTGATGTATTATCGTTTCTGGTTTGGTTAAATTGTAGGCGTAGTCAGTTCATGCATATACTATATACACGGACGGACTCAGAATTTTTAAAAAGATGTTGCACAAAAGAAATGTTGGACTAACAAAAGTTACATCATAAGAAATGAAAGTAACAAAAAAAAATGGGGGGTTGCACATACCACAAAACGGCAGTTTTGAAATCTTTTTGCACTTCGTGACTTAAAATCGGGTACACTTCTAGGCTCTAGCTTAGACAAGAATTAAAATAAACACTCAATACTGATTTGTGATAAACAACTAATAAAATAAGTGTGCAAGCACAATCTTGAAACTACATAAGTTAACATTTTGAAATCTTTTTGCACTTCGTGACCTAAAATCGGGTACACTTCTAGGCTCTAGCTTAGACAAGAATTAAAATAAACACTCAATACTGATTTGTGATAAACAACTAATAAAATAAGTGTGCAAGCACAATCTTGAAACTACATAAGTTAACATTATTAGTTTAAAATGCATCCACTACATCAACTTACAAATAAAAAAAAGATAGAAAAATTAGTAAGCATACTGATTTTAAAAATGTAAAAAAAGAGCGGGAAAAATTAAACTAAACATATCCCTGCCAACCATCTAAAAAGTTGTTAAAAAACCAATTTCCTTCGAAGCGCGAAAAACGTTGATTTCCCGGCAAATTCAGCGAGATCTCGGATTGTTTCACACACTAAATCCTTAAAAATCAACCGTTCGATGTTAAGAACGGCTTCGGACGTCTCGACCGGATTATTCCCCCATCCATTGTTACTAGCAAGGTCTCTTTTTAGCACCACACATATTAAATCCAACACATTGTCTGCTTTTTCAGGCTCACGGATTTTTTCAAACTCGGAACAAATTTGTTTGGCAGAATTATGGGATGGTGTCACTATCCATGGGGGTAATTGTTCATTTTGGTCTAGGAGTTCTGAGACAGTGTCGAATATGAGTTTTCGATGGAGTTTTGAGGCTTTTGAGGTGTTGGTTCCGTTAAGAAATTGTTGTTTTTCAAGTAGGAAAAAGAGGTTTGAGTCGTCTGGAAGGTATTTTGATGCTTGGAGAATTTGGGAGATGTATGTGAAATCGGGGTCGTTGGATGTGAAGTCGTCGTGGTTTGGTGATGTTGGTGAGATGATTGAGCTCCAAATGTCGTCTTCTAAGTCGACGTTAAGATCTGTAAGAGCAAAAGTAGTAAGAAAAATAAGTTAGCTAGAATAGTTGCAACTTACAACTATAGGACTACATTAAAGTGTACATTAATTTAACATTAGCTAGAATAGTTGCAAGTTACAACTCAACCATATAGTACATAAACTTATTTACACAAACGGAACCAAGACTAAACGTGACGGGGTGTAGTAAGAGCATCTCCAATGCATCAAGTATTCAAAGACTTGATGCATTGATGACATTTAATGTATATAATGCAATAGAAAGAAAGCTTTTAGCAAAGACTTGGGGTTTACCAAGTCTTTGCATAAAACTTTTCAAAAAGCCTTTCATGCAATGCTAAAAACCCCACTCAAAAAGCTTTTTATAATAGTAAAAAGCTATATTTAATTTTTGCATTGGAGATGCTCTAAGTTGTGAGGAAATGTAACATAAGTGCTTTCACTAAAAATTACTCGAAGCAAAATTCTTTCGGTGACACCGCCAGACCCCTAGTTCGG
>BQNB010032289.1:0-53292 GCA_026074375.1 Tanacetum coccineum | reverse complement strand
GGGTATTTGATGAAGCGTAGATAAGTTAACGTGCTTCCGGGAAGGCTTAAACGTACTTTATCGCGAAACGTAAGCATTTTACGTAGCCAATAAAAATAAGATGAACAATGTTATTAATTATCCTCATAATAATCATATAACACTTGCTTGATGTAAACATTTAATCGTTTAATACCCGTTTACATTGAATGGTCATTTTTAGTTTACGCGATTTAACTTAACGTTTACGGTTTAAGAGCAAACGCGTAAAACCCTAAAAATAAATTGTGAATTACATAATGTCATACAATGACCTAAAACATGAGGTGTTATATTCTATCTCTAAAATATTCATCCAACCACTCTCTCTCTAAAACCACCTCTCTTTCCCTAACCTTGTATATTATTAGATAGTCTTTACCCTATTTAGCCAATATTTTATTTCAACCCAATATCATATGTTTTGTTACACCATTTCACCTTAGCCTGCCCTCTAGTCTCTATTTTCTTTGTATTGAAATATCTTGCTATTTAAGTCTATAGTTCAGGTGAATGGGTTCTAAAATTTTAAATGTTCGTAGAAGACTTATCCTTATTGATCTATGAAGACCCCATGTATCATCACTTTCATTATTGTTCATCTCAAGTGGGGGGTTGTTTATGTTGTATGCTACAGGAGTATCGTGAAAAAAAATGTATTAATAAACTCCTATTGTTATAAGTTGGTTACATGTTATAAAACCAACTAGTTATGAAGATGGTGCAACTATAAGCCATCAGTTAATTTTGAAGGTTGGGCTAGTGAGGTCTGCTTCATTAATGAAAAACAATAATTACATCACTACATATACCACTAGCCCATTACTGATATGAAGATTAGATTTGCACGCTTGGACACTTGAATTATGGATGGATAGTAGCCGGTTATGACAACCTTAGATTATATATGACTATTTGTTTTGTATATTTTTCTTAACACCAATTAATGTGCATCCCATGTTTTATCCTACCCTATATCATTCTCCAATCTAACCTTTAGTTTTTCTCAAATGAGGGAGTGAGCAATCATACATATCTCATCTGTCATTACGGATGTGTATGTGTGGTTTTGTCACCTTTGTTGGTGTAACGCTTTTGGTTAAGATGAAATTTAAAGAATGATTCACCTTGTTAAACTGTGTGTCACCCTTGTTGCCTTTTTAAGAGCTGTTTAGACCCTAACTCTAACTGGTGTAGATTTGTGTACTTTCCAAGCTTATGATAGAATACATGCTATGACTATGTAGTTGAGTGATCACCCCGAAAAATGAAAGACCTAGACTAGTTTGAGAGTTTAGTGATTTTGATCCCCTTTTCATGAGGTGATCGGCTTTGATGTTTTCTAGCATAAGTAAATTATGAATTTATTTTTACGAGTTAAATTGGGGAAACCTTTTTATAAATTATTCTAACAAGTCTACTTGAGAGCAAGTAGAAGTCAAGTGGGGGGATATTTGATAACATCAAATATTTAATACTTTTTGGTATCAAATTCCCTATCAAAATGCTTAAAAATATCTTATAAATGCCTGAAAATGATACTTAATCACTTATTTATTGTTTACAGGAAGAAATCGAGCATTTGAGAAAGAAACATGGGATTTGGACACAAAAACTAGCAAAAGTTGGATTTTAAGACTTGTTACAGCGTAACTACCTCGCATGAGTTACGCCATAACCCAATTAAGGCAACAATGGTCATCACAATGATTACGGTGTAAATACTTGTAACCTTTACGCCATAACATGCCACGTTTGAAAATTGATGACGTATCCTAGTCAGCATTACGGCGTAACATGTACGTTTGAGTTACGTCGTAACAACTTTAAGCCTACGAAAAGGAAGCCCACATCAGCATGATTACGGTGTAACCACACACAAGGTTTACGCTGTAACAATATCGAATATTATAAATAGAGCCCTCATTCTGCTTATTCATCATCAACCCTTCTACCACAGCATCAAGGGGCCAACCAAGCTTCCATATGTCAAAGAAATCCATCTAAAGTCCAAGGGAGAAATTACTTTACCTACTTTTGTATTTAATCATTCATAAATGAGTACTGTAAGAATTATGAGGTTTTGATCAATCAATTCCTCTATTATTTCTTACTGTCTTATTACCACGAGTGGCTAAGCACTTCTAGTGCTGGCCTAGTTACGTAATTACTATTGTTATGATCAATGTTTCCTATTTAATTATCATTTTGTTAGATATCCTTATAGCTTGTCATAGATCCCTGTGTTTTGGCAATATTGAAAGGTAGTTTTGATCATGTTAGTCCTTTTATTAGGCAAACCGCTAAACTTAGGATTACCAAGGTACTAGGATAAGTTGGCATCTATCTCGAGTGTAGGAATCGATCCGATTGATGCCTTAATTACTCTAAATACTTTAAAAAGTGCAAGAACTCTTTCAGAGAGGGTTAATAACCTATTTAGGTTATAGACAAGTCTTTTGAATGGTTGGTACTTAATAGGTACGACCAGGATACCTTAACATCGAGGCTTTCGAGAAATTAGGATCTTTGTAATTATAGGACAGATGACGAAAGTCAATTCGGATCTATTGATATTAGAACACTAATGAAACAATACTTACATTTTGCACTAGGAAACATGTCATAAACAGTAGCAATGAGATAACTAGGTTAGCACGCTTTTCTCCTTACAGTCTTCTTCTCAATTTACTTTTACGCATTTTATTCAAACCATTTTTAACCTGTGACATTTCTAATTATAACTAATCTAAACTTAGCTCTTGGGACGACCTCGGATTTACCAATCTTACATTACATACGACCGGGTTCTCTGCCCGTTAGTGCGTGTAGACATCGGTGAATGAGTTTTTATAAATTTAAAACTTGTTATATAATTTCTTTAAAAGAAAATACACATCATGATTTCATAAGTTTAAGTAAGTAATAATGTAGGACCGCAAGATTTCAAAGTGTGTAATAATATAACATATACAATATCACAAAAATTAATTATGATTGCACTAAGCTCATGACACTAAAGCTACAACATTGTATGTATGCAAATTAATGCAAAGAAAGTGCCCTATGTAGATGTTCAACCCGCAGCATCTAAAGTCCGACATGGTATACGTCCGTTAGTTCGGTCCTTTGAAACTAGTAAGCTCTACTTACCCGAACGGGGATGTCAATCCTAAATAGATATATTCATAACATTCGCACTTACACTAAGTAATTAACAGTTCATGATAGTGGGCATAATGGATTATCGCTAGTTAGGCTAATTGTTGGGGTCAGTTCCTGAGCCCTTAAGTCTCTCAGTATGTAACATTTCATATTTTCAGGTTATTTACGACTTCATTTATTCCATTATTTACTTTTAGAGATTTACGCGTTCGCTTTTAATTATTATCCTATAGTTAAATCGCGTAAACTAAAAGTCAAAATTCATCGTAAACGGACACCAAACAAATAAAATTTTACGTCAAACAAGTGTTATATAATCATTATAAGAATAATTATTAACTTTTCACATTTTATTTTTATTGGTTACGTAAAACGTTTACGTTTCGCAATAAAATACATTTAGGCATACCCGGAAGCACCAATAGCCATCTATACTCAAACAAATACCCACTATTATACCTAATACATAAAAATTAACTAATTTCTCACTTATTAAACATATGGGTCCGGATACAAATGGATGAGAACTCAAACCAAACTTAAACACCACTTTTCCTTAAACTAACTCAACCAAGGACCAAAGTACCTTACACATAACACACATTACTAGAAATTGTCTAATCATAGTACCTTTCCTTCACTCTCATTTGTCCATTATGCATAGAAAGGAGGAGAGCATCTTACATTTTCTTACAACATGTACCTTAACCCATCTAATAAACCATGGTTAGTTTAAGGATAATACATGTGCTAGTTACTATATAAGGAAGGTCCCATGATCACTTAACTCATACACTTATAATTCACTAGCTAATTTTCACAAAAACTCTCTCCATTACATACAAAAGCCCATGGCTCAAAAATCCTAAGCTAGGATTTCATATTAAATTTCATCCTAAAGTATTCTAAGTGTTCAAGCATTGTTATTAAGCATATCTAAGGTCATTCAAGTGTATTGGGAGCTTGGGTTTGTAATCTAACAAGATTCATACAAGAAATCTAATTAGGGTTTTCCTAATTAGGGTTTGACCTTGTAGTTGATTCATTGGGTTTAAGCTTAAGTGTAAGCTTGTGTTCATCATCCTACTACTCATCTCTAAGGTCTATTTAAGCTTTAACATCTTCATTATTCATTTACATATTTACATACTTGATATATATGTTAATCACCACCTAGGCTTACTTTATAAAGTTTATAAAACAAAAACCATATACATACATACATGAACTTATTTTCTTTATGGTTAAGATAATGTTTAAAACATGTTAATATGTTTAAAACAAGGATTTATAAGGAATTGAATGTTTATATAATTAGTTGTCAAGTTATGATTATTTATTTATTTACAAAGTTTAGATAAGTAAATAAATATGTTGGATAATTTTCTTGGACAATATAGACTTATATTGATAGACATAACGTAGAGGACATAATTTATATACCATGGATGTTATTTTATAAATTAGAAGACTTGTGGTAACTTTATTAAGTTTAAAAGCGTATAAAATAAGTTAATTAAACTTTTAAATGTTACTGTTCATTCGAACCATATAATAATTAATTTATGTTTTATGAAAGTAGTACTTTTCATGAGGATCGTAAGCATATAAATAACTTGAAAAACCGAGCCCTAACGAAGAAGATATGACGTTTACAAGTTTACAATAATTATATATATAAATGTTTTTATAAAAGTTATTTTATAAAAACCCAACCAAATTCTAATATGATAAATTGAGGACACATTTTTATGAGAAAGTACAAGTTATAAGGATTTTAAAACTATAAAGTACATTGAGAATGGATTTATAACAAAGAAGGTACATTATTTACATGTTTAAGTTAAAAAGTACTTTTATAAAAGTAAATTTATAAGAATATGTTACTGTTCACGACAGTGTACTGTTGAGAAATATTTTTCTTGGATGGATTTTTTAATTACGAAGACGTGGACATAAGAATCACTAAAAACCGAATTAAAACGAATGAGATACAATTAAAATACGATTTCAATAATTAAAGGTATAAAAAGTATTTTTATTAACTTTCACTTACTGTTACTGTTCATAACAGTACCTAATCATATAAAGAATTTAAAATTTGATTAGATTTTTCAAATACGAATCCATACATATAAAGAACGTTAAAAACGGGATTAAAACGAGAAAGATACGACGTTTTTACTAAAAGTAATATTTATAAATGTATTTAACCTTATAAATATTATTTTCTCAAACAATTAAATTATTTATATAAGGAAATTATATAAATAATACATCAAGTGTTTTTGTAAAATAACAAATTGTTGGACAAGTATATCATTTTTACAACTTCAAGTACATGGACATTTATTTTACAAGTACAAATTAAATTATTTAATTTAATAAATTAAACAAACACTTTTAGGTGGTGATGTAACTATATAGAATTATATGTGGTATTAGTTATTCAAAGTACTTAGTACTCATACGACCTATATTTAATTAGGTTGCATTCGGTCTTATCCGTGACGTTTCCATTCTCTTGATTCATATACTCCAGTTTATTCACTAAGGTGAGTTCATAGCCCCATGTTTTACTATATCAATGATTTACAACTTTTGGGGTGAGAAACATGCATTGTTTTACAAATTGGACGCAAGTGTACATTTTATCATGATTACGTGTTTGCCTAAGTAGCGATAACCCTCTGAGCCCATTATCATGAACTGTCAATTACTTTGTGTGAGCGCGAATGTTATAAATAGATCTATTTGGGATTGACATCCCCATCCGGGTGAGTAGCTCTCACTGGTGTCACGGAGTGAACCAACGGATGTATACCATGTCGGATTTGGGATGTTTAGGGTTGAACATCATCACGGGCAATGTGGCAATATTTATATTGCATTCATACATGTCGAGCTTCAGTGTCATGAACTTAGGGAAACGTAAATACATTTTGTGATGGGTGTACAGGTTGCATAATCACGGGGAAATCTTGCGGTCCTACATTATATTTACATAAACCTATGAATTCACCAACTTTATGTTGACGTTTTAAAGCATGTTTTCTCAGGTCAATGAGGCACGAGGTGCTAAGGATACATTGGGGATACTCTTTTGGGGAGTCATGCATAAAAGATTTGGAGTCATTACATCTAGGGATATTTGTTTTGATCTAAAATACTTGTTATTAAATGTTGAACAATTTAAGCCGTTGTGCTTTGTATCAAACTATTTCATAAATCCAATGTATCGTATTTTTTTAAACGACTCTTTTTTAGAGGTAGGTTATCATATCTTGTGCCATTGATCTATAAAAGTAACGCCATTTTCTTTTTTTTTTCCGGAATTATTATTCCGCTGCGACCCATTTCTAGGGAGGGTTACAGATTGGTATATAAGAGCCAAGGTTATAGAGTACAGGTCAAATGTTTTTTAACTTGGACTATACCATTATTCCAAACATTGCATCATACAAAGGGATTTTCATGGGACATTCATTCATACATTACTTGTTGCATTAGTTGGGTATACTAGATGCTGCATGGTTCACATACGTGTTTATAATATATTAAGTATATTATTATTGGTCTTATATATTTTTTATATACTACTTATATTTTATATATATATATATATATATATATATATATATGTATATATCTACGTACCTTGCCTCGCGTACATTTTACACTTATTTATATAAGAGTTATTATATAAATACTAAATTATTTCTTAAGACAAAATATACTATAAACTCGTATGCCCTAAACATTAATCGATCTTATATGATATCATACCATCATTCATTCATACAACCACTCATTCATATCATCTTATATTCATACCATTATGCATTCCATTTCGCCATGTCATATTTTCATCCCTGCCATGTGTGCATATTCATTCACCATGCATCATCTTGCATCGTGTTTACCTTTCATACTACACGCATCCTGCATGGTTTCATATAAAGACAATTTATATAAACTTTTGCTTGTGCAGGTTATGGCTGCACCCACTATTCTTGTTTCTGCTGAGGAGAATCTTGGGGACCCGATCGATATCAGGATGGATATCATTCACCCAAAGCCTGTCGCTGTAGTTGCTTTTCCTGTAGTGGTTGTTGTGAGGACACAAGCCCAACACGAGGAGGCTATACGAGGCATACAGGAGCATTTATTAGGAGTTGTTGATAGAAATAATGCCTAAAAACATTATTAATATTTTTCACATCCTTACATTTTGATAATCACAAAATATAAAAACATTCAATAAAAAAATAAAATATAAACAAGTAATTAGTGGTTAATATTCATTTCAAACTTATATCACTCCAAGGTATGAATAAACAAATGCTTGATGCATTTTATGATCAAAAGAAATTTTTATTCAACCTCAAACTTTTATAAAATGTTGTAAACATGTTTATAAACTTACAAAACATTTTCTACATTTAAAAGAAATGTTTTATTCAAAATAAACATTTTAAATTTCTAATTTTCGAACCTAAAACGGCTAGAAAAGGTCTAGTAAACACCCCCTCTGGATAGGACAAAAAAGAGGAGCGTTAAAAGGGGCGGCCCCCTTAATTATAAGGGGGCCGACACCCTATTTAAGGGGGTCGGTCATAGACTCCGCTCCTCCTTCTTGTCCTATAAATACTGGACTATTCCTCAATATTTTTCTCACCTTTTGCACTCATTCGTTCTGCTCAAAACAGCCTACTTATCCTCTCTAAAATCCTTTGATCATTTAATCATAAAGCTTTATTTCCAAGTGATCCAAGCTATATTCCTCAAGTGCAAGAGAAGAATACTTCCATCATCAAGTGAAGAAGTATTACACCTTAGTGTGCATAGCAATCTTGTTGCATTCATATTACATATTTATAAATCAATTGTATATCTTGTAGTTGTGTGTAGTAGCTAGATCTTGGTGATCTTTGTAAGTAAAGTTAGATCGTTGTGATCTTACCAAGTAGTGTTAGGTAGTTATGATATAAGTAGCGTGGTGAAGTGAAGTCGTGAAGTTGTGAAGAAGTCGTAAAGTTGTGAAAAAGTCGTGAAGTTGTGAAGAAGTCGTGAAGTTGTGAAGAAGTCGTGAAGTTGTGAAGTCGTGAACAAGTAATGAAGTTGTGTTGTGATAGATTGGTTCTAGCTAAGATTAGAACTCGACATTTAGCTTAGTGTCGTAAATTGATATAAGCAACGTTGTGTACGATTTTCTCCGCCAAAGGGAGTTTGTTGACATAGTGAAGAAAACTCTCGAGTTTGGTGCTCGGGGAGTGGAGTAGGGCGAAGAGGTGCTTCGTTACCGAACCACTATAAATCCTCGCGTTGTGGTTTGATTGTTCTTACTCTTATCTCTTGTCTTACTTTATCATTTCATATATTTACATTGTTCATATTGTGCAAGTATTGAATTCACAAAAAGTCAAATCTAAGTTTTTATAAACAAACATAAACATTAAATTAAAAAGCGGTAAACTATTCAACCCCCCTTCTAGTTTTCCACAATTGGTATCAAGAGCCACGTTAAACAAGATTTTTAAAATAAATTATATTTTAAAACTTGAATCGATCTATGGAATCAGAAAAATATTTAGAAGGGAAATCTATGCAAAGACCACCACTATTTGAAAGTGATGGATTTATTTATTGGAAAAATAGATTCGAAACTTATGTGAAGTCAAAAGATCTAGATCTTTGGCATGTTATTACCGATGGTGATTTTCCTCCTATTCAAAATAATCCTGAAACTAAAAAGGATGAAATTGTACCTTTTCATAAACAAAACGATGATCTTAAAAAGAAACTTGCTAAAAATAATGAAGCTAAAATGGTAATTTATAATGCTTTACCACGTAAAGAATATGAAAGAATTTTTATGTGTCAAACCGCAAAAGAAATTTAGGATACTTTGTTAATCACTCATCAAGGTAATAATCAAGTCAAAGCAAACAAAATAGATCTTCTTGTTCAACAATATGAACAATTCATGATTCCGGAAGAGGAATCAATAGATAATGCCTTTGCTAAATTTAACACTATTATTACTAGTCTAAAAGCACTTGATGAAGGTTTTTCTAGCAAGAATTGTGTTAGGAAATTTCTTAGGGCATTACATCCTAAATGGCGCGCAAAAGTCACGGCGATTGAAGAATCAAAGAATCTAACAACTCTTTCACTTGACGAACTTATTGGAAATTTAAAAGTCTACGAAGAAGTAATCAAGAAAGACTCTAAAACCGTCAAAAACAAAAGAGAACAAAGTAGATCTATTGCCTTGAAAGCTAGAAAGGAATCTAGTGATGAAGATAGTTCAACCTCCGATAGTGAAAATGAAGAATACGTCATGGCCGTAAGAAACTTCAAGAAATTCTTCAAAAGACAAGGACGATTTGTAAAACAACCATATGAAAAAAGAAGCTCATTCCAAAGAAATAAAGATAACAAAAATAAGACAAGTGAAAGAAAATATTCCAAGTGTGGAGATCCAAATCATCTCATCGGAGAATGTCCGAAACAATTAAAATATCAAAATCAAAGGGCGTTCGTGGGAGGAGCTTGGAGTGATAGCGACGATGATGAAGAGGAGAAGACAAAGGACGAAAAGTGTCTTATGGCTAAAGATTCCAATGAGGTACTTTTCGAAACTAAATATTTTAGTGATAATCAATCATCACTAGACAAAATGACATATATAATTAATATAGTAGACTATGCAAACTAGGATTAAAAGTCATGGCTAAAAATAAAACTCTAAAACAAGCTAAAATAAAATTAGAAAATGAAGTACTAGAATTAAAAGATAAACTATCTGGGCTAGAAAAGGGTAAGGAAGTAATTGAAGAATGCAAATTATGTCATGAACTTAAGTTTGAAAATAAGAAACTTAGAAAATAAATATCTAGGCTAAATCAATTTAATGATAGTAGTCATTCACTTAAGAAAATAATAAGTTCTCAAAAACCTTCCGGAGATAAAACCGGTTTGGGATTTAATTTTACCAAAGGATCATCTAGCGAAACCAAACAAGTAAAATTTGTAAGAGCTCAAGAAGTCGAGTCAAAAGAAAAAATTGATGGAATCAAACCCAAACTCAAAACCAAAATTTATACTTATAAACAACACCAAAATCCCTATTGCAAGTGATGATGAGGTAAAACATTTTTACAAACCTTCTTTAAAACCCGGAGTCGGATTTACTAAACCCACAATAAGGTCTAAAACACCTCCTCCGAGAAGAAAAGAAAATCCTCATCCTCGTTCCAAAACATCTCAACCTAGGAGAGACAATGGTAGACCAAATTACCCTAACACTAATCACACAATGTGGAATCGTCCACACCAACCAAATTTCACTCAATGTGCAAGTTGCTCACCATGTATGTGCCAAAACCAAATGCAAAATAGATGTGTAAACAATAACTTTGGATACATGAAACGTTGGGGACCAAATGGCTAAGTCATCACAATCTTTGAAGTGGTATGTTATCTACTAACATTCTTTGTCTACGGACTAAAGAATTCATAATAAGGTTCCTATGAACCCTTATCATTTACATTCTGAAGACATTAACGAAGACTATTCTAAAGTCTAAGGTACGTCCAACTTTTCATATTCGTAGAATATAGATTACAAGTAAATGTCTATGTGTTACTATCATAATGTAGTATAATTAGTTCTTAAAAATAATAGTGTAGTCTCTAGAAATACCATTTGTTGGTTTTCTAGCTTTGAAGAGATTAGTTCTTTATGAACTACTCTTTCGTTTAGATTATAATCATACGTCAACAAAATGGAAATCTTCTATGACCACGTAGCAAACTCACGGAAATGAAGAAGAGCAAGCTAGTGGTTAACAATTAACATAAAGGTAGGATTAGTCACACAACGATCATAGATACACTATGGATGAAACAAACTCCCTTCGACTTCAACGATCATCTCGGATCCATGTCAACCATCGTCTACGTCCATCGGAATCAATTTTCTTTTTACATATTCTCAACTACGTCTTGCTATCTTATTATTTTCTCTATCCATTCTCGTCTTATCTCAAATCGAATCAATTAATTTTCTTTTCGAAGAAATTAATTCCTCCTCCTTGCAAGAAAACTCATTTCTAAATCGCCTCTCAAATTGACGCTTCATTATCTCATCCAAAATAGTCAAAGAAATTTTTTAATTAAATAAAGGATTAATTAAAAAAATTGTCAATATTCATTCTCACAAAAACTGGCCAAAAATCGAATGAAAACTTCTTTTAAAGGGCGGCCCCCTTAAAATTAAGGGGACCGGCAGTGTTAATTGGGCGGGCCCCTTAATTATTTAAGGAGACCGGCCACTGGAAAAATAAACATTCCCTATTTCAGACGATTTTTCTTATACCCAAACACCATTTTTCTCTTTTCCTTCTCCTCCACCTGCTGTGAACGAAACCCTCTCACCATAACCTTCAAAAATCATACCTCAAATCACCAAATTAACCAAAATTCGCAAGGGGTAATCACTAACAAATCAATCAACAACATCTATTGTAAGTTTTTCATCATTCCTTTCATTTGATTTCATCCAATTTTGCTCTCAATCAAAATTGGATGTTCTTCATCATTTTCATATTTTTTCATTTTGTTTTAGGATTTCCATAACTATAATGATACCCGTAGTCATAGGAACACTACATTCTTGATAGAATTGAATCAAAACACTAATTGAGTTACAAAAAAAATTTTGGTTCGAAATTCTCATAAATATACATACATATTTTTCTAATCTTAAAACAAAGTTTATACATTGTTGATTCATGCCAAAAACATGTTAAAACAACATTAATTTGCCCATCAAAACATACATTTCTAAATGTATACTTTTCGAATCAATAGAAAATGTATTATAAAAATAAAGGGGTGTTTGGTTCGTTTCTTAGGATCAATTTTTAGAGTCGAAATAACCACCACCATAATTTTGTCACTTGTATAAACACTTAACTAGCTTGTATAAGTCATCAAGATATATAATTCATATATATGTTGATATATTTTGTGATTGGTATAAAATAAAGGGGCGTTTGGCATAACCTTTTAAGAACATGATTTTTGAATAAAAACAAACACTACTTAACTTTTGTCAAGTTAAAAATAATAAACTTATACTTGTCAACACGATTATACTTGACGTATAGTTTTTGACAAGCCTAAACTAATTTTATGTTAATAAGGGAGTGTTTGGTTTATGATCTTGGTGTTGAAATATATAACTAATATATATTCTTCCACATCATAGATTAAGTCAAAAATAAATTAAGGTACATATGGATCACTTCTTAGTTTTTTTTTTTCTTTGACAAGCTAATCTGTAGACTAGCTTATTTATATGCTTGTTTGCTTTGTTTTGAGCAAAGACATTTGTAAGTTCCCTTTTTAGCTTAATACTGTAGCATTGCTTATTTACTGCTTATTTGTGCTTTTTTATGCTTACTACTGCTTATTTATGATGTTTATTGCTTAAAATGCTTAGCTTGTAGTTTAAAAATCTTTTGTGCAAGTTTTTCTTAAATCTGTCTTATATTAGCTTATAGAATTGCATAACTTGTTCTGGCTTATTTGAGTGCTTAACTACTATTGAAACATGCTTAGTACTGCTTATTGTGCTTGTTAAACATCTGGTCTTAAGGGTTTGTTCATATAAAAACCAAGTTTTCAAGTTAAAATTGGTAAAAAAAAGCTTAAAAGGGTGTTTGGTTTAACCTGTTTAATGGGTCATAATGGGTCAAAAATGCATTTTGACTCTTAAGTTAGTTTAGCTTAGCTTATATTAGTCCTAAAAGTCAGTTAGTTTAAGCTTTTAAGTGTTTAAACTCAAAGTCTTAGTTTATAAAAGTTGTTGTTTGAATATGAGAACATATAACTTATTATATAAGCTAAATTTGATTAACTTGTGATTTTTGTGAAATTTTGATGTTTATGTGTTTGTTTGAGTGTCAAAACAAGTTAGAATAGGTCTGCACTATCTGGTTTGAATTTTACCAAAATCTGTCAAGTTTTAAATAAGTGTAAAAAAAAAAAAATTTCATTTTCAATGGAATCATTGCGGGCTTATTCTTAAAATTTCAAACTCCATTTTTGAAAGTGTTTCTAGACAGCTTAATGGCCATTCTTCCTAAGGGTGTGGGCCATTAAGCCATAAGGTTCTTCTTGTTGGCTTATTTTTAAGCTCAAAAGTGCCCTTTTTCCTGTTTTGATTGCTAGTTTAGCCAAAATGCTTATTTGTTATTCTGTGCTTATTAGTTTGTTTTCTTAATTTATCTTAGGTTTAGTTCAGCTTATTAGGTTAGGGCTTAATTGAGCTTATTGCTTCCTTTAGTTAAAATTTTTAAGTTTTTAAGCCTTTTTGCTCTTCTGTCATATTTAGCTTAGTGTAGCTTATTGTCTGTGCTTATTTGTGTTCCTTAATGTTAATTAGATATAGCTTATTACTTGTTTTAGCTTATTTATCTTTTTAGTGTCTTATTTTGGCCATAAAAAGCCAAACAGTTAGGACTTAAGCCTTTGTAGTTTATTGTTTGAATCTGTCTTTTTAAATTGCTTATTTCGGGCTTATTTTTGAGTTCTAAAAATTTGGTTTTCATTAAAGTTGTTCATTCACAGCTTATTTATAAGTTGTTAAAAAAATTGCAAAAAGAAAAACGCTTGGGAGTTTGGAAGTCCAAGGTGAGCACAAGGCTCGAACCTGAGACCTCAACAAACTCAACCAAACGTTTTACACACAACACCCTCTACCACTAGCACCCTTGGGATTTCTCTGTTGTAGTTTGCATCATTTAATCTTTTATAGTCTGTTTAGCCTATTAAGCTACCGGCCTTATTTAGCTTATTACCAGCTTATTCTAATAAGCTGGTAAGCTCTTTTTATTTTTCTTAAAACCAGCATAGCTTAAACTATTTTCCATGAATTTTTCAGATTTTTCCCATTTCATTTACTATTTTTAATTAATTTTTCTTGTTAAAATCGTTTTTAATTCATAATAAATTATAAAAAAGTCAAAAAAATCTAATTCTTTTTTAGAAAATTTTCTTTTATCAGATAGAACCTAGGAAAATTAGATTTGCTTTCGTAGGGTTAAAATTGCAAAATTTGATTTTTTAAAGAACGGGATTGAATCCCGTTCACGTTTTTTGTGTTTTTAAGCCTTAATCACTTCCGTTTTTGGTCTAGTTTTCTTTGTTCTAGCATTTTAGTCAATTAAGACTTATAAAAGTCAAAAAGATCGTTTTAGGACTTAATCTTGATAAATTAGGGTTTTTAGGTCACGTTTAGGATTCCCGTTTGCGTTTTTAGTTTAAATTTGTGTGCCTTATTTGTTTTTAGTGTAGATTGCATTAATTTTCCCGTAGATTTAGATAAACCAATCAAAATCTCTTCCATTCAAACATCAAATATCAAACCGACTCTCGACTTTCCAATTCACTCCTCGTTGGGGATAAACGACCCGGGAATATCATATACTACTTCCGGTTTCATTGATTTTCTTGATAATTATCCTTATTATATATTTATAAGTATTTATATTATTTATATATTAAAAGGTTAGTTTCAAAAAAATCAATTCCCATCAACTACGAATGAAAGTCTTTCCTCTCTCACTTGCTGATGATGCAAAGCAATGGTGGATAAACGAGGGGGAAGGAAAAATTACCGTTTGCGAAGAACTCGTCGAGAAATTTTTATGTAAATTTTATCCCGATTCTTAAGATGGAGAAGAAGAAATGTTGGACGAATGAGACAACTGGGGAATTGAACTGCTTGAATTCATATCATGAGTAAATTCATCATTTGATAAGCATATGAAAATTGATGGAAGAACTAAAAATATATTGTTCCATGCTTGGATGAATAGGAGTTGGAATAAGAGACGAATGGATGATGACATCTTGAGTAGTAACAATACTACTACTAACTCATTCTTCAAACCTTGTCTAACAACACGTGGAAAGAATGACACTAAAAAGGAAGATGAACAAAGTCAGACAAAGCGCAAATATATCAATACATCCAATTCTATTGATGAGCAACCTAACAAAAGAAGGTGCAAAGCAAAAAAGTTTGAACCTATTCAGTACTCGCTTGGGCCCAACGAAGAATATATTGCAATAAGAGGATATGAATTTGATATTTGGGAAAGAAATGAAGATAATTTGTCCATAATCTACCAAGATATTTTTAAGAAAAAAGACGAAGGATGGAAGGTGACGCGCACCAAATAATGAAAATAAAAGGAGAAGATGAAGAAAAGTCTAACTTAAAGACTTATATGTAAACAAAAGTGCTTCCCGCTAGACAACCCGGAGTGTTATTTAATTTTATCGAGTCTGTCTTCCCAGACATCAATACGGCGTATCCGCTCCATACCATACGGCGTATTCATGCACATGATACGGCGTATTCACCAAAACTAACTCGTATTTAGTTTGTTTAGTTTAGTTTAAATTAACCGTAGATACCAAAATAGGAATACACGTTGTTCCTATGTTTTATACAGGACCTTGGAAGAAAAGAAGTATCGACGAATATTGGTGGAGAATTTACAAATTTGGAGATCTTAAAGTGTTGGAGTTTTGAAACTTCAAGGCGGCTGTTCAACATAATCTTGCTAATAAACTCAACATGGAGAATCTACCGAGCAAATATCAGGGGTGTTTCTCCTTCTAGTTCTTTTTAATTCCCATATTTAATGTTTTATATATACAACAAGGACGTTGTATAATTCAAGTGGGGGATGGAATTAGAATGTTTACTTGTCCCAATTTTCACACAAAAATGCTTAAATTATGCTCAAATTTAAAAAAAATTCAAGCATACTTTTGAGAAATTACTTGATACATAACCCGCACACAATAACCCTTGTTAGATATTGTGAAGATTTAACCCTATCCATTTACAAATGTTTACCCAAATTCCACAAAAACATGAGTGTGTCGATGATGTAGTAGATTTTAGAACTTGGCTTGGTATATCTATTCGAGATCGCAATAATGAGTACTATGGATTTTGATGGAGTAACTTGTTTAAATTGGTAAATTTTAGGATTACACCCAAATCGCCTTTACATGTTGCTTATTAACTAACTATACTGGTTAGTTAACCCCCGTATAAACCCTTTGTTTACTCTCATTTTAAGAGTAAGATGCCCCTAGAACAACCCGTAGAGCCAATCATTTAGAAACAACACCAATTATTTGTTTCGTTACACCTTAGCCTATCCTGTTAGATTAAGTTTATGTTACAGTTGCTAGTTGCTTAAAGTGTAAAGTTTGTATTTCCCGAGTCTTGTGTCTATTTTGGTACGGTTGGAAGAAATTTGCACATTACAAATGGGAATGTATATTATAGTCAAAACTCACGTATTTTTGCTACCATCGCAATTATTGGTACGTCCGAAGAATGAAGGAATTATGGAAGGAATTATCCGGAATTATTATGATCGTGAAGATGGTGAAATTACACCGAGTTTCATAGTATAGTGTTAGCAAAAAAAATCAAAAAAATTAGAAAAATCGCAACAAAAAAGAGAAGGAAAGTTTGAAGATAATCGTTTCACAACTACCGAAGGAATTACATGATGGATCGATTATCCGTTGATACAAATCGATGATGTAGAGTATTGTATAAAGTGGAAGATATCGCCACTTGCCTTGTAAAGTATGTAAAGTATGGATGAATGGGAAGTTGACCGTTACGAGAACGCCAACTTAGGTTGTTGTTTTTTTATCTATGATCAAGACGTTGTAAATAGTTGTGTCTTTATCATGGTAACGGTCGGGAAAAAGTGTCTAACAACTTGTATTTTAAACTTAATCTATTTGTTTCGTAACTTTTATTTAACAACAATTTAATTCCATTTCCTAATCATTAATCATGGGTTTTACGCAAATGAGGATGTAATCGAGCGTGCATGTCTATTTCGTCGTTACGACCATGTATGCATGTCTCAACTGCCTTGTTGGTTTATTACTATAGGTGAAAGTTAAAAGATCTCTACCCTATATCATTCTTCATCCTAACCGTTGGTTAAATTCGAATGAGGATGTGATCGAACACACATGTCTATTCCGTCGTTACGGCCATGTATGTGTTCTTCAGCTGCCTTGTTAGGGTGGTACTTTTGGTGAAAGATTGTAGAATGATCAACCCTAAGCCTTCTCATATAAACCCATATTTACCTTTATAAACTTGTTACTCCTTAGCTTTAGCGGTGGAGATGTGTATCCTTGCCAAGCTTATGATAGAATACTCGTCACGACCGAGCAATTAAGCGAATTAGTTACATGTTACCACATAGATTAGTTGAGTAATTTGAGTGTTTTCATCTTCCTATTTTGTGAGGTGTTTGGTTGTGTACTTGTAATAGATCAAATAAATGCTTTAACGGAAAATATCCTTAGGGATACATTTTTATAAACTTCTAAAGGATACTTGAGGACAAGTAGGATTCAAGTGGGGGGATATTTGATAACATCAAATAACGTCTATTTTATAGCATCATTTATCCCATGTATTTATCCCATTTGTATATTTATTGCAAAGAATTGTTACTTAATCGTTTATATTTGAGAATTGTAGTAATTATGGAGTACTTGGTGAATATTAGCAAAAGGCGCGCATTCTGGAGCTTAAATGAAGATATTTTGAAGATTACTATTCTGAAGACCAATACGCCGTATCCATCAAGGAAGATACGGCGTATCCGTGCCTGCACTCACCAAAGACCACAAAGGAATAAAGCTCAATACGCCGTATCCAGAGAAGACCAATACGCCGTATTGGAAATATGGAATGAATATAATATTCTGGAAGATATCAAGCGTGGTCCCTACTCCAAGAAATCCCCAATACGCCGTATCCAATCCTTGGATACGCCGTATCGAACCGACTTCCAGACCTTATAAATAGAAAACTCAAAAACGAGTTTTAAGTGTGCTAAATCATATTCTCGATACCTAAACCATAAAAGTCAATTTTCAGAGGGTAAAAGAGTAGAAGAGTTTTGCAAAGATTCCAATCCATAGAAGCTACGTGTAATTTCCTTATACTTTTGGTAACGTTCAGTTTTTAGTATCATTCGTTAACTCGGTTAGTTTACCTTGGCTAAAACAATTACTCTTGTATTAATTATGATGTTTGAAGGCTAATACCTTCGGGTATTAGCCGTTATTATGAAGATCTGAATGTTTGGTTTTGTTTATATCTCGATTGCTTAATTTATCGTTGCATGCTTGTTTATGTTTATCAATTTATATTTGTTTAAGTGCTTTTGTTGACGACTTTTTTTCAACTGGATCTTGTGATACGGGGACCAAGTAATTAGGATACCAGGATAGCTCTCCAAATAGTAATTTATATCATCTAGAATCATGGGTTCACAGTAATTGTCCTTCTAAAATCGTGCTAAGGATACGCTTCTGGCTTAACTAGTTAACGAAAACTGCCTTTGGTTTATTGAACATGTTGACTAGTAGGTGAATCTAGACAATTTAACAAATAATGTTCTGATTCCATTGGATAGTTGGACAAGTGGACTACTAGTATATAAATTGCCTTTAAGCAGTAAGTGGGTAAAGTCTCTATGAGCTAGGGTTTAACAAGATCACTATTGCTTTAATCCCTAAGTTAGATTATAATCAAGTAATAAGGATGCTTTATGCGGATGCTTTAATTATGATAGAATTAATGTGTCTAGGGCTTAGGATGAAGTCCCGCCTAAGTCTAAGAATGATATGCCTCTTAGAGATAAGCAATCATTGCACTAAATAAACAAACCAACTTCTAATCGGATTAATGATGGCTAATACAGTTTTCTATCATAAGGCTCGACCGCTCTTTTATCTTCTGTTAATTTGCTTGTGTGGGTTAAAGTGTCTTGAATTGATTGTAGTCACTAACCAAACCCGTGCCAGTCTCTCAGGCTAAACCCCCCCTACCTGTTAGAATTAGGATTAGAACTAACATAGGATTAGCATAAGTTTGACTTAGATTAGAATTAACTTAGATTAGATAAACCAAAGTATAAATAAATTAAGATATTTAACCTCGCTTCAAGTGTTTGACACCCTACTTACCATGAATCTACCACCGACTGGGTACACTGCCCGTTAAAGTGTTGTTTTTTGTTAAGTCGGCAAATTATAAATTCAAAACTTGAATCTTAAAAATAAATACCACACAACGACACATCAGAAGTACCTTTACATAAGGAGATTGCTTTATTCCTTTTGACATAAAGCAATATTTTTCCCGCCTTGTAAACCTTCTAGAAGTGAAACAAACGTTTCAATCTTCTATTAAGGAGATAGATAACATTCAGCTTGGAATTGTCAACCAAGATGAACTGAAGCTCTTTGCAAAGGCCTTCTTTAGTTTCTATACCACTGCATAAAATGAAGTGAAGATACTTATCAATCTTCTAAGGACCTGAAGAGATGAAGCTGGAGAAACTTCAACGACTCAAACTGAAAGACTTCAGCTTGAGTAACACTTAGGGGATTTTATGTTTAAATCAACTTAAAGATTAAAGGGCTCAGGAACTGAACCCAACATATATCAACATTGATCTTAAGTTTGTTGAAGAGCAGAGATTAAACTTACTTTCTAAGTATAACAAAATTGTTTTTGAATTAAACAAGTGTAGAGATGAACTATTAGTCCTAAAACAAGCTAAGCTTGATGCTGTCACTTTTCAAATTCAAAACACTGAACTTATTAAGTTAAATCATGCTCTTCAAAAACAACTCAAAGAGGAGAAAAAGATCAATGAAAAATGGCAAACTAGCTCAAAAAAGGTTAGTCAATGTATCAGTGAGCAAATTCCTCACCAAAAGAAGAGAGTTCTTGGTGGTGAATTGTTCATTGAATCATCATCTAAAATGAATGAAATGAAAATCTTTTCGTTCTTGCTTCCATGGGTTATGACTAAGAAATGGTCCTAAAAACCAAAGACTTGGTTGAGAGACTCAACCCTGACAGCAAACTTCTAAACTTTAATACTGGAAGAATTCTAGTCCCTGAAAGTCAAGCTGTCAATGAGTCTCTTAAACCCACTGAAGCATCAAATACCCCTGAATCATCAAAAGATTCTGAAGCTGAATCCCTTACTCCTCTACATCCCCTAAAAAATCTTCAGGGAGCTTCACCAAGCTCAGAGGTAATGCCATTGACCTTTCAACCCCACTCTCCAAAAGATAGACCAAGCTTAGGTATCATGAAACATACAAAGCCTAAAACACAAGATTCTTTAAACAAGAGTGTTTCAGGACCTGACACTGTTATTGAAACTGAGCCACCCACACCTTCAGTTCCTACTGAATTCAAGGACACCGAACAAGAATCAAAGATAAATGAACTAACTAAACTTGTTTATATGTTAATTAATGAAAAGGTCAATTATGCCAAAAGACTCAAGAATCAAATTAACAGATTCAACAGACCGAGTCATCTAAGTTAGTTGACTCATCAAAAATAAGTCAAGATTCTAAACCCAAAGTTCAAAATACTGGCTCATCAAAGTCACTCAGGCCTAAACCTATTCAAAACCCACAACTTAAGTGTGGACTCTGTCATTATACCAATCACTCAATTGATGATTGCTATAGGATTCTCTACTGCATGATATGCAAAAGGGAGAATCATAGGACCTCAGATCATGAAATGTATACTACTTTACTAAAAAGAAGTGAAAATTACAAGGCTCAGCCTTATCAGTATGCTCTTCTTCCAAGCAGATCCTAAAAGCAAAGGCAAAGCCTTTCCCACCATACATACACTGTGGTTTCAATGATCACAGACCCGATGATTGTAGAAACTACCCTGAGTATGGAATCTGTGGAAGTTATGATCACTTTACCTCAGGACACAATCGTGTCATACATATCAAAGGAGGAGTACTAGCTGAGTCCTCTTAGTCTAGTGAGTCTTCAATTGGTGTAAAGTGTAATACATGTGGAAGCACTGTACACTACACCACTGACCACAATGAATTTGATTACTTCAAAAGATGTGAGAAAATTCAGGCTACAAAGGTCAGGGTGCCCACCAAAAAGTGGGTTAACAAAAGAAACTAACATAAGTTTATTATTTGTGCAGAGACACATCAGGTAGCCTATTTGGTACCTAGATAGTAGATGCTTAAGGAGTATGACTGGTTTCAAGAGTTATTTGCACAAATATGTAGAGCAACCATGTCCTAAGGTAGTGTTTGGTGATAACTCATCTTGTATTACTAAGGGATATGGTTCAATAAACCATGGGGGCATTATTTTCATAAAAAGTAGCATTTGTAAATGGTCTTAAGTACAATCTAATTAGCATTAGTCAACTTTGTGATGCTAAATACATTGTACAATTCGATGATAAGCAAGGAACAATCTTTAATGCTAACAAAGAAATTGTCTTGATAGCACCTAAAAGAAATGATGTATATGTCATTGACATGTCATCACTAACTCCAAATGGAGCCTGCTTCTTTGCTAAAGCCTCAGAGAGTATAAAATATCTATGGCATAAAAGGTTATCACATCTCAATTTTAAGAACATTAATAAACTTACCCAAAAAACCATGTCCCTAAAGTAATTGCTCCAAACGAGCCTGATATACCTCTCACTAAGGATAATGAAGGTCCTCCTGACCTAATCAACACTGAAGGGACTCATGAGCAAAATGTTCAGAATGAAAAAATCACCACCCAACCCACTGAAGGACCATCAGGAAAGAATACTGAAATCTCAGTATCTATCAATGAATCTTTAGTCCTTGATGTCCCTCAGCCTCATATATTCAATCAAGCCTCTATAAGTTCTCTTCTTGTCCTCAGACTAGATGGTCAAAAGACCAACACACATTAAACTTGTGAACATCATTGGTGATCCTGGTGAAGGCATGCTTACAAGAAGCATGGATGCCAAGCTTACAGCTGCCTCAGCTAATGATGTCTATTTGCTAACTTTCTCTCTGAGATAGAACCTAAAAAGGTGTCTGAGGCACTGAAGCACTTAGGATGGGTTGATGCCATGCAAGAAGAACTGAATCAGTTCTATAGAAACAAAGTATGGACTCTTGTTCCACTCCCTTATGGAAAAACAGCCATAGGCTCTAAATGGGTATTCAGGAACAAGAAAGATGAGTATGGTATAACCACCAAAAACAAAGCAAGACTAGTTGCACAAGGTTATAGTCAGGAAGAAGGAATTGACTATGATGAAACCTTTGCACCAGTGACAAGGATGAAAGCCATCAGGATATTCCTTGCCTTTGCCACATATATGAACTTCAAAGTTTACCAAATGGATGTCAAAAGTGCCTTTCTATATGATAAACTAAAAGAAGAAGTTTATGTTAAATAGCCTTATGGCTTTGAAAGTAGTGAGTTCCTTGACTATGTCTGTAAGCTTGACAAAGCCCTTTATGGACTGAAACAAGCACCAAAGGCATGGTATGAGACTCTCTTTACTTTCCGTATTCAGAATAAGTTTACCAGGAGAAGAATAGATAACACATTGTTTATCTTATAATCAAAGGAGAGGTTTCCTTATTCAGGTGATCAAGTAGATGACATCTTATTTGGCCCAACAAGTTGTATCAAAGTGCTATGGATTATTCTTATGATTCAATCCTTTGATGATAATAATAACATTTTTACAAAGTCAAAAAATAAAAGTGTAAAACTTCAAAAACTGCTATTGTTGTTGCAATTTTTGAAGGAGAGAGTACAGTTAGTTTTTACTAAAATGATAAAAATTCCACACAAAAACCCAGTATCCTATCTTACCTTCATCAAAAAAAAAAACCCAGATTCCGATCTATAACAACACAACAACCCACCTCACAAAAATCCTAAAACAAAAAACATTCATCCACAAATGAAACCTTTACGTCATATTCACACAACCAAAAAAATCAAATCCACATCAAAAAATCAATACCAGAACATTATCCACAAGATTTACTATCCAACAATCCCAAATCAAAACACAACAAAATTGACATATACGTTCTCCCATATCCACGACAACACTTAACAGGTCCACAACTCTCACCATCCTTATATCACTCTCGTCCCAAAATATTAACAAAAACAACTCACCTCAAAAAATCATTCACAAAAAAAAACCATAACCTTCATTAAAAAAAACTAGAATCAAAATCACGTCATAATAAACAACAAATCCAGGTCCAATAAAAAAAAACCCAAATCAAGATGTAAAACCCATCACGACGCACTATAAATCAAGAACCCGAATCCCGTTAAAAAATAATACCAAATCTGTTGGGTTTTTGTTTTGGTATGCGGTGGAATACAAAAGGGTACAAATTGGGGTTTGGAATGGAGTTGATATGATGATGTGAAAAGGTTTGTAAGATGTAGTTTATGATGTAAATGAAAATTGGTGTATGTTCATCTGATTAAAATCAGTGTTTGGGTATGAATTCTTTGAGGCTGAAAATGGGTTGTTTGTTGTCGGGCATAGCCTGGATAAAAGGGTTAGGGGATTGGAAATTACGGGAACACTTGGTATCATTGGGACTGATAAGAATGGTATAAAGTTTTTATCATAGGATGAAACTGTGGGTATGAGGTCTGATGATACTGAGGTTGTAAAAAGGGGTGATGATTGTTTAGTGGATAAGAGTGATAATGAATGAATGTGGGTATGAGGGTGGACTGAAAAGAAAGTGGTAAACATAGTATATCAGTGAATGCGGATGCATATCAGTTATGGGTATTTGTTCAGGCTTGCAAAATGGTTAAATGGGATCACTGATGTTGTAAATTGAAGTATCCCATGAAACCCACTTGGTATCCTTAAATATTTTTCAACTGGTATAAAACATAAAGCATCCCTGAAGCGATGGAGTCCCTCAACTCGTGTTGACTTTGAACCACAAAGGTTTTGTTCAGTGGGTAAAGAAACTGAAAAAATTCAGTGAGTATGAGTTGTTAAAAAGGATTGACGACATGAATGGTATATAAGCTTGTTCAGTGTGTAAAATGGTGGAAATGATGGGAAGGAAATAGGATATTTAGTGTCTTGAGATACTAAGAAAGATCAGGGGAGTAGAAGAAAAGGAGTATAGCTTTTCTTAAAAATCCTGACCCTTAAATGATAAACAAATTCCACTTCCTGATCTTGAAATTAAACCTAATGAGTTCCTGAAACCCGAGTCACTGAACTCATGGCAATCACAACCTGACCATGAAACAAACGTAAATTCCTCTGAACAACGAGGTCCTTTGAAAACGTTGGGAAGTGGAGGTCTCTAAAACCAAGTTGCAACTCTGAATATTGAAGTCCTTGAAGCTAAAGTGACTGAATGTTCATTGAGGACTATAAAATCATTTGGTGTCATGAAACCCATGAAGTCCCTGATTAAGTCGTTGACTCACTAATCCTTTTACTCCAATGTAGCGAAAAGAGTCCCATGGACTCGTGCAAATAATCCGAATCCGAATGAGGTTATTTCTTAAATGGAAATGGTAAAAGGTACTGAAGGTGTAAGGGAGCTGAAGGTGTAAGGGAGCTTGATAAAAATGATTATCAGTGGATGCATATCATTGAATGAATAGCAGTTTGGGATTAGCTTATTCAGTATCAAAAGAAGTTGAATGTAGACACTGAACCTAAAGAATCCTTGAAACCTATTTGGTTCTTGAATTATTTTGAGTGTACTGATAATGAAAGAAAATGAGTTATGAAAGTATAAAAAATATACTTTCAAACGTGTATGGGTCTGAAGATTGAAATCATCAGGTTCTTAAAACCAAAAAAACAAAAAATGATCCTGAACTTGAAGAAAAAAACACAGCCTGAACCCGCGTCCCTGAAAGAATGATGAAAATTGTGGACGTATTTTTCAAGAATGAGGTTATCGGTGGGTAAGAGAATCAGTGGGTATGTGATGTTGAAAACAAAGTGATGAAAGAAAATCACTAAATGAAAATGGCTGTTTAGTGGGTTGAGAAACTAAAAAAATTTAGTAGGTACAAGAATTAGTGAAATGAATGTGGCCTCAGTTCTATATAAATAAGGATTTTGATGTGGGTTGTAACTAAACTCAAACTCTACCCCATGGTCACTGAACTGCACCAACAACTAAATCTTAACTACATAGATAAGGATTTTGATGTGGGTTGTAACTAAACTCAAACTCTACCCCATGGTCACTGAACTGCACCAACAACTAAATCTTAACCGAACCCTTCACTTAACCTCACTTCCTCACTTACTACCAAGGTTATAAATAGCGTGAAACGTGACGTAGCGGCACAGTCAAGCCTCAAGCATTACGAGTGGTGATGGCGTTGCGGGAGCGATAGCGTTTTTTAAGGCGTGACTCAAAGGGCAAAAAATATTATGAGTGGTCATAGTAGTTTAGCTACTAGTCTTAAAAATTGATTATAAGAGTACTAAGCCCAATGCTCATGCAACCCAAATCAAAAAACTTATAAATAAGTTACAAATCCAATAAATATCTTTAAAAAATTCAAAAATAAATAAATCTCTTAAAAGCTTCAAAAAAGGCGTCACGCCTTGCGCTATAGCGCGCTATATCACGCCTTATCACGCTTTATTGCACGCCACGCCTAAAGACAATGCCTTGACCTGTTTCGTAACGTGGAGGCTACGCCTCGCTCTATGGCGCCGCTATAGCGACGCTATTTAGAACCCTGCTTACTACAATTTAATTTGGACTATTTTTATATTTAAATAAAGGGAGATTGTTGAGTTAAAATTTGACCCAATTATCCCTAACAAGTATTTAAATATAAATAGTTTAATTTACTCACTAAATAAATAGTGAGTTACTCACTGATAAAAGAAATCAGTGAGTGTTGTAAAAAGCTCAATCAAGAATGACAAGCCTCAGGGATGTCAAAGACTAACTGAAGAAACACTTTGCCTTACTGATGCGGTGTCAGTGGGTAAAGTACATGAGCTTCAAAGAGTCTTTGAGATTTGGCAAATATCTCAAAGAGTTTAAATGTCTATCTCCCTGAAAGAAACAAACAAATATGAGTGGGGACCAAGCAAGGACAAGAGTTTCCATAAAGGTGGAAACAAGTGCCTTACAATAAATAAAGTATGGTTGTTGCTTTTCTAAAAAGGGAGACATACATGACACATCTCAACAACCATCACATGCTACATTGTACTTTTATCTCATATATAAGAAGAGTTTGTAATAGGAGATAGACATTGATTCTAAACAAACACAAAAAATAATACAATGTATTATAGTTGATAGGATCATCCTCTCATGAAGTATAAGCTTAGCTTTGATTCATGAGAGTTTATTTGTCATTCAATCGGGATAGTGTTCCACAACTATCCCTTGTAAATCTTTGATTCATTTCTAATAAGATTTATAAACATTGAAAAGGTACAAATTGTGTTATTAGTTGTCTAGTTTGTATTGTGTAAAACTTGTTCTTCATTTCTTAAAGTATTCATGTTTTATACATTTTTTTAGGACCAACAGTCTTTTATTTCGATATCAAATTCTTGCAATAGCAAAATCCAACGTATAAGACGTCGCTTAGCATCTTGATTTTTGAATAGGTGTCTTAAAGCTGAGTGATTGGTATAGACAATTGTTTTGGATAATATCATATAGGGTCGGAATTTGTCAAATTCAAATACTGAAACCATCAGTTCTTTTTCAGTAACCGTATATTTTTGCTGAGTTGCATTAAGAGTTTTGCTTGCAAAATAGATGGGGTGAAAGTGTTTATCATCTTTTTGACCTAAGAGTGCTCCAACTGCGAATTCACTTGCATCACACATAAGCTCAAATGGAAGGTTCCAATTTAGGCTTACGATCACAGGAGTACGTGTGAGTTTTTCTTTTAATGAATTAAATGATTTGTGACATTCATCATTGAATTCGAATGGAGTATCTTTTTCAAGCAACCTAGTTAAAGGACGGTCAATTTTTTAGAAGTCTTTAATGAAACGTCGGTAGAAACCAACATGTCCCAGAAAACTTCTAATGCCTTTGACATTAGTAGGGGATGGAAGCTTAGAGATTACGTCGATTTTGGTTTTGACAACTTCAAGGCCTGCACCGGACACTTTGTGTCCAAGCACAATTCCTTCTTTAACCATGAAGTGACATTTTTCCTAGTTAAGGAAAAGATTTGCATCCTTGCAACATTGAAGCATTTTATCGAGGTTATTTAGACAGTTATCGAAGGAGTTTCCAAAGATGGAGAAATCGTCTATCAATACTTCCATAGATTCTTCGATCATGTCATGAATGATAGCCAACATGCACCTTTGGAAAGTAGTTGGAGCATTACATAAACCGAAAGGGATTCTCCTGTAAGCGTATGTTCTGAAAGGGCATGTGAAAGTTATTTTTCTTGATCTATGAAGTCGATTGGTATTTGAAAATATCCAGAAAAACCATCGAGGGAACAGAAATATTAATTTCTTGCGAGTCTTTCTAACATTTGATCTATGAATGGCAAAGGAAAGTGGTCCTTCGTAGTTGCTTCATTGAGTTTACAATAATCGATGCATATTCGCCAACCCGTAACGGTTCTTGTTGGGACAAGTTCATCTTTTTTGTTTGTAACTACTGTAATACCACCTTTCTTGGGTACACAGTAGATGGGACTTACCTAAGGGCTATTGGCGATTGGATAAAAAATACCAGTGTCGAGAAGTTTAATGATTTCCTTTTTAATGACTTCTTGCATGTTTGGGTTTAATTGTCTTTGTTTTTTAACAACTGGCTTTATATCTTCTAAGAGTTGAATTTTATGTTTACAAAAAGACTGACAGATTCCAGGAATGTCTGTTGTTTTCCAAGCAAAGGCTTGCTTGTATCCTTTTAAAATATAGATGAGCTTATTTCTGTTTTGCTCAGAAAGATGAGATGATATGATCACAGGAAGAAAAGTAGGTTCTTCCAAGAATACATATTTTAGGTGATCAGGAAGAGGTTTTAGTTCAAGATCCGAAAAAGGTTCTTCAAGAGATGTCTTGATTTTATAATTGGTGTTAAAGATGATTTTTTTGAATGGTAGTTCTTCGGTTTTGGATTTTGTGTCTGAGTTTTCTTTGATATTCATAGCCATGAATTCATTGAATTCAGCAAAGATTTTTTCTTCGAGAATAGTTCCCTCGATGGAATGAAGGATTTCACTCCCTTCATCGAGAAGAGCATCATAATCTTCTTCTAAGATTTCGTCAATAACATCGATGCTAAAACATGTATCATCTTTTTAATAAGAGTGTTTCATCGCGGAATCGATTGAGAAAGTCATACGTTCAGTACCAACTCCAAGATTGAGTTGTTTTTGTTTTACTCGAACTACTGCATCGGCAGTATCGAGAAAAGGTCTTCATAAAATTAGAGCAATTTTACTCTCTTCTTCCATTTCGAGAATAATGAAATCCACTAGAAAGGTGAATTTACCAAATTCAACGACCATATTTTCAGCTATTCCAATAGGGTGTTGGAATGATCAGTCAGCTAATCTTATGCTCATTTTAGTCGATTTGAGAGTTTCGAGAGATAATTTCGCATATAGAGAATATGGCATGAGATTGATGCTAGCACCAAGGTCAGCTAAAGCATTGCAGGAGAAGGCTTTGCTAAAAGTGCAAGGAATAAGAAAACTTCATGGGTCTCCGAGTTTTGGTGGAACTTTGTTTTAAATCATAGCAGAACTTTCATCGCTCAAGAAAGCGGATGAGATTTGTTCAAGCTTGTGCTTATTGCTAACGAGTTCTTTAAGAAATTTACCATAATTCGGCATTCCTGCTATGACATCTACAAGAGGTACATTGATTCGAACGACTTGAATCATATCAAGGAATTTACCATATTGGGCTTCCATTTTCTCTTTTCGAATGCGTTGAGGATATGGAATTTTTGGTTTGTATGGTTTAGGTATCAGAGTTTCTTTGATCGGTGTTGAAGTTTGAGATTTTGGTTGAGATGTTGATTCTTCTTCTTCATCCTCACTATCAAAATTAATAGGATTTTCATAATCATTTTGTTGATCATTTGGGTTGATACATGGGTCATAGGATTTACCACTCCGTGTAAATACGGCATTTACATGCTCATTTTGAGCTTGCGGTAGTTGGTAAGGTTTAGATGAGCTACCTTTTGGGTTTGGTTAAGTGTTACTAGGAAGAGATCCAGAAGGTCGACCACATTACTTTTCAGTAAATCTATTGAATTTTGCTTCTAGGTTTTGGATTTGGGCTTGATGATTTTTGGTTGTTGTTTTGAGTTTTGTTTTAAGATCAATAAATGTATCTTTGACAAAAGAATTGGTCTATTGTTGAGCTTTTATGAATTCACTTAATTGTCTTTGAAGGTCAGGTTTATCATCAGAGTTTAATCAATAGTTGTCTCGATTATAATCGTTTCTTCCGCTTGAACGCCAATTATCGTGATTTGAGTCATGGTTGCGGTGATCATTGTACAAACGAGTACGTCGGAAGGTTTGCATGAATTTTGCTTCTGCTACAGGAGACATGGGTTTGTTACCTTCGTCATATTCAGGTATCCAGTAATTTGAACGGGATTGCATTTCTTTGTACTAAGCGTCCATTTTCATGGTCATGGCATCCATTCGTGCCATAATTTTGTTAGTATCAAAGTTACTGCTACCTTCATCGTCGAAAGCTACAGTTTTCTTTAGAGATGATTTTGTTTTTTAGTTTTTAGCCTAATCGAGCTTGAGTAAGACTTTGTCTTCGAGGAGTTGATAAGCTTGGTTTGGTGTTTTATAGAGGAAAATACCACCAACTATGAAATTAAGAGCTTCTTGGGTTATTTTGTTGAGGTCGTGATAAAAGATTTTTATGATATTGCCTTTGGTAAGACTGTGACCATGGAAATTTCTGAGCATTTCTTTCATACGAAGCCAAGTATCGGTTAGGGTTTCATTTTCTTATGGGGAAAGGCTCAGATTTCTCCGAGGAGTCGATCAAAAAGATCTAGGGGAAAGAATCGACTAATAAAGGCCGTGCGAAGTTCATCTAACATTTTGATGGTTCTTTCGTTGAGTTCGTCAAGCTAAGTTTTTGCTTCACCCGTAAGTGATAGGGGAAACATCATTCAGCGGACGACTTCATTTTTAGTGTCTCTATATTTAAACATATCACATATTCTGAGAAATTCGTGAATGTGTTTGTACGGATCAATTTTAATTCTACCATCAAAATTGGTTTCCTTGACGAGAAGCAAATGGTTACCTTTAATGGCAAATTCGTTTGAGGTTTCAGGAATGGTGATCGCGGAACCGAGAGTCGGAGCGACAACACGGTCGGCAGCCCACATAGGCTCATCATCCAGTGGGTTGTAATTTTCAAGAATATCAAGAAAGTGACGGAAATAGTTGATGTCAAGAATGGGTAGGTAGACAATTCTTGGTTGTGCGGGTCGTTCGTCTTTTCGTTCGAATGGGACTCTCCTGTTTCGTCGACGATGTCTACGATTCAGGGTACGTTCAGGTTCAAATAATGGTTCGACAAGTTCGGAGTTGAAAGCACGTGTATTCATACATGGTGAACTGTTGGATGATTTAGAGAACGTTTTTAAGAAAAAACGTTTGACTGCAGAAAGTGTAGTGCACTTTCTGCAACGAGAGTTACAGCAAGCAAGCAGATTGATTTTTAGGAGGAAAAACTGATTAATTTTGTTTTAAAAGATAACAAGAGATGATTATAGAACAGTTTAAAATTCCCGACAGTGGTGCTAAAAACTTTGATGTGTTTCAAAAGCTTTAAATTTATCTATTTTGTTTATCAAATAACGTAAACGGATTTCTCCAACCAAACGATAAAGACCTAAGACAAATCTTAATGACTTTTTCAGATGAGATATGATTGATGACGATTTCAATAATAAAGGAGTATGAGTACTCGGATATTTCATATAATGCCTAAGCAATGGTGATGATTACGATTTTCAATTTTTAGACTTAACTTATAAAAAGATTTTTTCGTCAATTTTTTTTTTCACAAATCAACTTGTTTTAACTTAAAACTTATATTAGTTAACTTAATCAGATGGGTCACGCAAATAATCAAGTTACTATTATATCAAATCTATTTTGTTTATCAAATAACGTAAACGGATTTCTCCAACCAAACGATAAAGACCATAGACAAATCTTTAAAACAATATAGCCCACAATGGGTCTTTCGACCTATACCTTTATGTGTATACAATCAAAGTTGAGGAACAAAGTTAACAAGATAAGACACTATAGGATTTCAACACAAGCTTAAGATTAATAAGATCGTAATAATACCAAATACTTATTTATTATATTAACATCACCGAGTAATCATAAGAGGTTTAGCTTCTCATGGCTACGTAGTTCATAATAACAACGTGAAATAGATGGATAAGAAACATACAAGATCTGGATAGGCTATGGAGCATAAACACAACCCGTATACAAGTATTGAATCTACTAAACCCGTTATTTTACTAAATACTATAAATCTTCTTCGTCTTCGCCAAAATTTCGTGAAAAAAACCCAGAGATTGATGAAGATTATAAGAGAGATTTGGATATTGAAGTGTGTGATGATATGAGAAATCCTCTCTATTTATAGGCTGTGAGAGGCCAGAAGTGTGACGCACTTTATTATAAGTGTGGTGTACTTTGCCTATGTCGGTTCATTCTTCATTAATGCTTGGAGCAAGTGCAGCGCACATTCTGAGAAAACCGACGCACTTTGTGTATTTAATGGCTTCATTGATTTCGTTGATAAGTACGACGCACAATGTAATAAGTGGGATGCACTTTCTTTAATTTCTTGATTTATTATTCTTTTTCTTCTAATTTTCCTTCCGGTAAGTATAAGCACTTGTAATTTGAATACTTTGAGCTCGTACCGTCTTTAAGTGAACCTGCGCATATTCCATTGATTAAGTATAGAAATTTCACGATAAATGATGAAATATATACAAATAACGCCGCAGAAAACATGTATAATTAAGGCGTTATCACAAGTTCACGCAAATCAGCATACGAAATACCTTCAAAGTTGATGTCAGTTAGTTGCTTTTCATCACCATTGATATAGGAAAATGGATATGGTAAGAAAATCCCATCATGCTTTAGGTTGACAAGAAAACTAGGATGTTTATCAACTTTACTTAAAATTAGGTTAAAACAAATTAGTATCCAGTTAAGAAATTAAAACATAAAAAATACTAAATCTTAGTAATTAATAACATTACCTTTAGTCATGGTGAAGTTTGATTGACGTAATTAACACACGAGCATTGAATTGTCAAATTAAGGTTTATCAGAACGAATTGGTGGAAAAGTTATGACTGAAAGTGTAATTTGGGGTAATATATGGGTTTGACTTTGGTAGGTAGAACTGTTAAATATGTGGGGTGAGGTGGAACAAGTTGTGTTGAGATGGCGTCTACATAAAAAAAATCAAAACTGAATTTAACCGGCTAAGAAATGTGACGTGTCGGTCATTTTAACTTTTTAACCGGTGAACACCGGTATCATTTGAGATAGTTGCTAAGTTTAAATATAAAAATAAAGTTTGGATGGTGATAATAGAAATATGTATTACATTTTGCCTAAGTCGAGAAAAAAGTAAAAATATATTGATAAATTATGGCTTTTACCCTATTTAAAACATTCTATCTCGATCTAGAATATCATAATTCGGTTGTTGCCACTAAAAATTTACAGATTTTATGTGACCCACGATTGAGCACTAGACAGATATGGCGGTTTGGGTGCCTAATTGTTGGAATTTTTGTTTATAGTTTTAGTTTGTAGGTATCATATTCACTCAAAACATTAAGATATCATATTCACTCAAAAGAGAGTTTACTTGTATTGAATACACGACGAATACTCGCGCAAAACGATGATGTATTGTTTCAAATAATTAGTTATCTAAATGTCCAACATATTATTCATTTAAGATATTTTCTCATCTAAATACTTTTTTATATCGTGAAAAATATGTATATACATGCATATAATATGCGTATAATTTTTAACAAGACAAATTTTAAGGCCTCTGAAAATTTTAAGGCCCTATGCAGTCGTCCATCTTCAACACCCTCAAAAACGACCTTGATGTCAATACAAAGGTCATACATATCTTCATAATTAATTATGTTATAATTTGTCGATTATATATGACCTTTTTTTCTCAACAAAAGAGTAACAAAGCAAGTCTTGAACAATCCAATGACCCTAATCATCACTAAGGGTGCGTTTGGTTTGTTATTCAGAATCACAATGGGTATAAGTTTTGGAATAATACGGAATGACAATGTAAATGAGATTACAAAGGAGGCACACTAGCCTCCTATGAGAAAGCCCACAAAATAAGATATGATTCCAATTTTTGATAACCACATTAATATATCAAACATTAACTATGATTCCATCTATCATTCTCTCATTTCCATAGACCCATACCAAACGCACCCTAAGAGTGGAGGGTGTGGTTTTTGGTTTTTCTTCGTCACATCCGCTCCATATCATCAAAAAACACTTCATTTATTTTTTCGTTCAACTTTCTTTCAATCATTGCAACACATTTTCTATCTTCCATTAAATTCTTTTTCTAATTTTTATCATTTAAAAATACCCTCAAAACATAAATACATACACACAACACAATAAAAAATTATTTATACTCTCTTAAGGTACAACGTCTCTCCTCAAAATTCTGCTTCATGCTTCGGGACTCGACTCTCGTAAAATAAAAAGATTCCATATTCTCGAATAGTAAAGTGTGGTAATTGTGAATTTCCCGCTGAGGTGGCAGTCTTTATTAGGGGCCATTTGGTACGATACTGGATTTGGATTTAGATTAAGATTTAGATTTGAATTTGGATTCGGATTTGAATTTGGGTTTAGATTTGATTTAAATATTATTATTATAAAAATATAAATATAATTTAAAATTAAAATTTTTTATTATAAAATTTAAATATAACAATTTTTTAATTATAGAAAGAGAGAGAAAAAAAGAATAAATACGATGTGTTACTCATAAAAGGCAATACGGGTCCACACAAAATGAAAATTGTCAGAAAAGTAAGGGGATAAGGCTGGATTTCTACACACCCTTACTGTTGGACATCATTACTATTTCTAATTCCTAAAAATTTCACCAAACAACTTTTATAAGCTTGATGCCAAGCCAACAGGGCCCACACCCCCTAACCAAATACACCCTTAGACTTTTTCCCGCTCCACACCTTGTAGCCTAAGCCACATATATGAAGATATGGAGTACAATTTTTTGCAAGTGTCAACGGTTAGACTAAAAAATACTTTTCATTAACGACAAGATTTTCCTCACAGTGACGAAAGATTTTTGTCACTAACGTTCGATCTCGATCTAGAATATCATTCGGTTATAACAACAAAAAAATTACAGATTTTATGTGACCTACGAATGAGCACTACACAGACTTGACAAGTATACGTTATCACAAACGTCTATGGCGGTTTGGGTGCCTAATTGTTGGGGCCAGTTTCTTTCCTTTGTACGAGGGGTGAGCAGAAAAAACAAAAAAACCGAATAAATCAAAAATCTCTACCGAATCGAACCGAAAACAACTGAACCAAACCAATAATCGAACATAATTTGCTAAAAATGAAACGAACCGAACTACAAATTCAGTTTTCGGTTTGGATATTAGTTTGGCAATCTGAACCGAAAACCGAATTTATATATATATATATATATTTTTTATATATTTATATATATATATATAATATCATTAAAATTTTATTCCTAATATAAAAAAACACGTTCTATGCTTGAAATAACTTTTTTTTTGCTAAATATCTATATAATAATTTTTTTTAATATATGGTGTAATTTGAGTTATTCAAGTCAAACCGAAAACCGAAACGAAGTCAAATTCAGTTTTTGATTCGGTTCGGTTGAATTCTAGTTTCGTTCGGTTTTCGGTCTGATCCAGAAAAAATTTAACCGAACTAACCGAATCGAACCAAACCGAACCAAACAACCCGATAACCGAACAGATTAACACCCCTACTTTGTACTCTTTCTTATTTTATATGTGTTAAAAATTTTGTTTATGGTTTTAATTTGCACGTATATATATTGTAAGCTTATTTATATATTTATATAACTTATACATTAAAAATGTAATGTTTATTCAAAACATGTTTTAATTTAACTATAGTAGACGAATACCCGCGCAAAATGACGATGTGTAGCCACAAATACATACATTTATCAAATTGTGATTCTAGTTCGACTCTTGATGCAAAATGTGTGTTTTTTAAAATTAGTATAATGTGTTTTTGAAAAGTTGACAATTTTAGAATTGATCAAACTTAAGATTAAACGTGCGCAAAACGGTTAACCAGTTCGGTTCGGTTTCAGTCAAACAGGAACATGTTTCGGTCAAGAACCTATCGAAACCGGTTTGAGAAAAACCCAAACCGTTTTGGAACCGGTTTGAAATTCGAACCGGTCCCACCGGTTCAGAACCGGTTAACCTCCCGAACCGGTTTGAACCAAGTTTTTTTTTCATTTTTCGTGGATTTATACGCAATAAACTGAATAAACTTCAACTTTTATTTAATAGAAAACCTAATACATCGGAAACGAAATACATCGGAAAGGAAATACATCGGAAAGGAAAATATTACATAATATATCGGAATTGAAAATACAACATCATAATCGAAAATTAGTAATCATGATTATAGACATCATAACCATAATTAGGCTCAGCCTCAGCCTCTTCTCCTCCCGAACCGGGTCCGAACATAGAACCTTCACTACTAGTAGCATCAAGTGCAATTTCATTATCGGATAGTGGAATGGCTTCATTTGCTTGCACCTCAGCATCCAAGACATTCAAAGTCTACGAGTGTTTCAAGAGTTGATTTGTCTTGTTTACGCTCTTGAGCATCCAAGTGATCTTTTAAGCACATACACATCTCTAAGGATGCTGGAGTGAGTCTTGTTCTTCGGATTGACAACACCCTCCCACTTGTTGAAAATGTGGATTCAGAAGCTACCGAAGTAGCTTGGACACTTAGTATATCCATGGCCATACGGGTTAGAACGGGAAACATTGTTTCCTTTGCCTTCTAAAAACCCAAGACATCAAAAGTTTCAAACTCCGTTGTTTGAAGCATTGTGACAAAATCTGAATGAACATATCGCTCATATTCGGAGGACAATGAAGGATCACTCCTTGCCTTTTTGTTTTTATGATCTTTCAACCACCTTAGCAACGTGGTCGCTTGATTCCCGTGACTCGTCATCGATGAAGAACCCCCACCCCCACTACTTGATTCGGTTGTTGTTGGGTTACCATATTTTATATAATAAATATTATACAAACCTTTGAACGAGTCGTTGAACCATTTTTTTGCCTTAGTTACATAACTATCATCAAAAAGCTCCAAATCCGTACTTATCGACTCGATAAGAAACTCTACACCGTGCACATTAAAACATGGGTTTAAAGCGGCTGCACAAGTAATTATCGGTGACATTCTTTCAAAATACTTCTTAAGTTTTTATTTTTTTGGTTTAACCATAGTTGCAAATATACCCCCCTCAAATTCATATTCGGTTAATTTGGTAGTCATGAAGACAATCTGTTGAAGTACCAATGGAGATGTTGGGTAGTAAACCCCTAATAAAACTTTCGTGGCATTGTTAAACACTTCAAGTAATTGGGTTAACCCTTCAATAATAACCCAATTCTCAGCCGGAAACTGATGACACCTATTCTTACTAGCCAAAAGGTCATGAAAATACATCAAAGTAGATTTTTGTTTTAAACCACTTAGGAACATATGATAAGTGGAGTTCCATCTTGTCGGGACGTCCCAATGAGGTGATAAACAAGGTTTCCCCGCTTGTTTACAGATTTTACTATAGCGTTGTTGGTTTTTACCACCCGATTTAAAAATATCTTTTAACAAAAATGTTTAAAAGACTCTTGATTGTTATTAAATATCCTTCACCGCTAAACCAACTTTCACACACCAGTTAATGAAATTGCAACACATCGCCAATCTATAAAAAACCTACCCTCCATTGGTGGTTCGTATTTTAATCTTAGTTTACCAATTGCTGATGTGTTGTTGCTAGCATTATCCAATGTGATTGACATAATTTTATTTTCCAACTTAAATTTAACAAACACATTTATCAACGTTTTAGCTAAAGCACTACCCGTGCGGGGAACCGAAAAGTCTTCGAATGCAATGACCCGCTTCATCATTTGCCAAGTACCGGATTCAATCCAATGTGCGGTAACACATATGTAAGAACCGGGCACCCCATGAGGAGGGGTCCAAACATCCGTTGTTAGGTTGACATTAGTATTTTTTTTGGGTAAAGGGTTTCCCCGGTAAATGGAATTAAACATGTAAAAGGTTTAAGAACAATGGAATGTGGTAGAGATACCACATTAACCTCAAACCAAGGCTTGAACTACCACTAAATCGCTTATGACATGCCACAAACGAAAATAGACATTACCTAAAAACCATTGCAAAAACAACTTAAACTACTTTGCCATAAAATCTAAAAGTTGTTGGCATCTTCCATAGCGAAAGAAAGTTCCGAACCTTCTCCTTATTCTTGAATCTGAAAGACACTAGCTTGAGACGAACCGTGATAACAAATGGCGTCACTTAAAACTTTACGGAGATCTCTAGTTCGTTAAAACATCCAGTTATTCCGTTCTAACCAATAAAGTCGTAGCAGGCAGCGAAGATGCTCTGCCCACAATGTTTTTGAACATTCGCTTTTGCCAAAGTTTTAAACCACGCAATTATATCTCCAGAACTAAGAGGAAACCACGTCCATGCCCACAAGCCCACGAATTAAACTCCACACTTTAGACGAATACGAGCATTCAAAAAAGAGGTGTTCGTGTGAATCAGCTTGAGTACCACATAACGAACAACGTACCTGGGTCAAGTCAGTTGCTGGATCAACGTCCCACTGCCTTAGCTATCCATGGCCATACGGGTTAGAACGGGAAACATTGTTTCCTTTGCCTTCTAAAAACCCAAGACATCAAAAGTTTCAAACTCCGTTGTTTGAAGCATTGTGACAAAATCTGAATGAACATATCGCTCATATTCGGAGGATAATGAAGGATCACTCATTGTCCTTTTGTTTTTATGTTCTTTCAACCGCCTTAGCAACATGGTCGCTTGATTCCCGTGACTCACCCTCGATGAAGAACCCCCACCCCCACTACTTGATTCAGTTGTTGTTAGGTTACCATATTTTATATAATAAATATTATACAAACCTTCGAACGAGTCGTTGAACCATTTTTTTGCCTTAGTTGCATAACTATCATCAAAAAGCTCTGAATCCGTACTTATCGACTCGATAAGAAACTCTACACCGTGCACATTAAAACATGGGTTTAAAGCGGATGCACAAGTAATTATCGGTGGCATTCTTTTAAAATACTTCTTAAAATTTTCTTTTATTGGTTTAACTATAGTTGCAAATATACTCCCCCCTCAGATTCATATTCGGTTAATTTGGTAGTCATGAAGACAATCTGTTGAAGTACCAATGGAGATGTTGGGTAGTAAACCCCTAATAAAACTTTCATGGCATTGTTAAACACTTTAAGTAATTAGGTTAATCCTTCAATAATAACCCAATTCTCAGCCGGAAACTGATGACACCTATTCTTACTAGCCAAAAGGTCATAAAATACATCAAAGTAGATTTTTGTTTTAAACCACTTAGGAACATATGATAAGTGAAGTTCCATCTTGTCGGGACGTCCTAATGAGGTGATAAACAAGGTTTCCTCGCTTGTTTACAGATTTTACTATAGCGTTGTTGGTTTTTACCACCCGATTTAAAAACATCTTTTAACATTGTTTTAAAAGACTCTTTGATTGTATTAATCTCCTTCACCGCTAAACCATCTTGCACACACAAGTTAATGATATGTGCAACACATCGACTATGATAAAACCTACCCTCCATTGGTGGTTCGTATTTTCATCTTAGTTTACCAATTGCTGATGTGTTGTTGCTAGCATTATCCAATATGATTGACATAATTTTATTTTCAAACTTAAATTTAACAAACACATTTATCAATGTTTTAGCTAAAGCACTACTCGTGTGGGGAACTGAAAAGTCTTCAAATGCAATGACCCGCTTCATCATTTGCCAAGTACCGGGTTCAATCCAATGTGCGGTAACACATATGTAGGAACCGGTCACCCCATGAGGAGGGGTCCAAACATCCGTTGTTAGGTTGACATTAGTATTTATTTGAAGAAAACGATCAATTATTGCTTGTTTAGCCATTACCCATAATTTCATTGCATCACCTTTGAGAGTAGTGCGATTTGCATGAGCGTATCTTGGTTGCAAATGTTTCTGAAACACCCTTGTTGTTTGCTCGTCGTCAAAGTGGTTGAATGGTAACCCTCGTTGAATCACCAAACCCGTGAATTGTTCATGAAGAACATCCGGATTGTACACGAAAATACTCCTATCTCGAGACATAGACGATTGCCCCGATTCCACAACCCTCTTTAGTGCTTCACAATACAGATGGTTGATATGATTTTTCAACGTCGAGTTGGAATCTTTCGAAAAGAAATGCAATCAATGAATACATTGAGCTTTTTTCGTGTTGTCGGACATTAGGCAAATGTTGAAGTCTTTCCAAATCAGGGGGTTTCGATTGTTTGGTAGGATTTGAACAATCATCGGTGCACTTGATGAACCGGCAGCGGAGGTAGTTGAGGTGGATTGACTTGCCATTGCTAATTGAAAGAAATTCAGATTTGCTTTAGAGAGTTTTTTTTTGCTTAGGATTGTGATTTTTGAGTTGTGATTAAAATTGAAACACAACATCTTTATTTATAATCAAATAAAAGAGCAAAACAACAAACACTGGACCTAAAAAGTCAGAAAACACTGCTTCACGGGTCCCCCCTCGTTATAAAAGCAAGATTCAAATTTTGAAAAAAAGTACCCAAACCGGTTTGGAACCGGTTAACCGGTTCGGTTTCGGTTTGCCGGTTCCAAAAACCGGTCGACAAACCGGCCTAAACGAAAAACCCCTAAACCGGTTCTAAACCTCCGGTTTAGCCAAGAACCAAAACCGGTTCAGGTCAAAACCGGGGTTGACCTGTCCGGTTTTCGGTTCGGTTTGAAGAACCGGTTCAAGAACTGGTTTATTTACTCACGTCTACTTAAGATGTATCAAGAGGTACTTAAGTGTAATTTAAGCAATCTAATTTAATTTAAGTTTCAAAATTCGGTTTCGGTTTGCCGGTTCCAAAAACCGGTCGACAAACCGGCCTAAACGAAAAAACCCTAAACCGGTTCTAAACCTCCGGTTTGGCCAAGAACCGGAACCGGTTCAGGTCAAAACCGGGGTTGACCGGTCTGGTTATCGGTTCGGTTTGAAGAACCGGTTCAAGAACTGGTTTATTTACTCACGTCTACTTAAGATGTATCAAGAGGTACTTAAGTGTAATTTAAGCAATCTATATTAATTTAAGTTTCAAAATTCTAAGTTTTACGAAAATAATACACTCTTTATATGTTAGGAATACGAAATTCTTAGGAAAGTGTTGGTCGCTTCCATAGATAACGGTCGTTAGCTCATTAAGTAATTTTTGGAAACTTACATAGTTAGTTAGCAAAGGCCCATGGATTAATCCATGCAAGCCCAAGCCTACATCCCTTGTAAGTATAAATACACCTCTCCATGCCTTGGAGAGGTGGTTGGTAGGTTGTATGTTTCATTTCCACTTAATGCATTTCATGTTCTTTACTTTCTCTTACTAGAAAATACATCCTTCCTCCCACTTTCTCTCTCTAGTTCTTGGTTTATATATCAAAGATTACTTGTATTCTACAATTGGTATCAAGAGCCATGGAGTGATTTTTTTAGTTTTTGTGTTTGAATTTTTGGTTCGTTTTTGCTTGTTATTCAGTACTTTTTTTTCTTTCTTTTCTTTTGTTTTCAAAGCTTCTTTGTACACTAAAATATCATTTACCTAGGTAAAGTTGATCTAGTATCTTTGGATATATGTGTATTTGCTTTGGATCAAAGAAAATCTAATTTTTGTTCATCTTTTGTTTTCAAAAACCTTATAAAGTACAAATCTTGATTTTGAAATTTTCGGCTTAAAAACCAAAAAGTTGTCATTTTTAAGGTACCTATAGGTTTAAGAATACTAGTTGTACAAGAAATTTTGGGAAAAAACAATCAAAAAGGTGTCTTTTTGTGTTTTAAAAATTTTGAGTTTCGTCCGTGTGTTGCACGAATTCGCAGTTTCTAGCTCTATCCGAATTTGCAATTTTTGTTGTTCCCGAATTCGCAGATTTTTAGTGGTACCCGAATTTGCAGATTTTTAGTTCTATTCGAATTGGCAATCTTTGTTGTATCCGAATTCGCAGTCTGTGGTTCAATCCGAATTAGCAGTTTCTAGTTGTTTCCGAATTCGCAATTCTCTTAAGGACCCGAATTTGCAGTTTTCTTACGGACACGAATTTGCAGTTTTTCTTAAGGACACGAATTTGCAGTTTTTCTTAAGGACACGAATTTGCAGCTTTCTTAAGGACACGAATTTGCAGCTTTCTTAAGGACACGAATTTGCAGCTTTCTTAAGGACACGAATTTGCAGTTTTCAGTAGAACCCGAATTCGCAATTGGCTTAATCAACCGAATTTGCAACATAAACTTAAAACTCAAATTGCTTAATCTACATTATACGGTTTATTTCTTTGACTTGTAAAATCCCGTGAAACACTCACTTGTTTTCCCGGTTTTGTCAAGAATTGTAAAATCCCGTGTAATTTCATGAATTAAAACACAAAAGTCAATACCCTCAAACACAATTACTTTCTATCACCGCTCGATCAAACAGTAATCATTGAACATACCAATTTATCAATGACGACTCTTGCTGATAAGTCACTTCTCTCGGGTGGTGACAACAAACCACCGATGCTTGAAAAACACTTGTATGACTCGTGGAAAAGCAGAATGGAACTTTATATGATGAATAGACCTCATGGTAGAATGATTCTTGCTTCTGTTGAAAAAGGTCCACTTGTTTGGCCAACAATTACAGTGGATGGTGTAACCAGACCAAAGGAATATACTGAATTAACTCCCGCAGAAACCATTCAAGCTGATTGTGACATCAAAGCAATAAACATCATTCTACAAGGCCTTCCAACTGAAATTTATGCTCTTGTTAGTCAACATCGTGTAGCCAAGGATATTTGGGAGAAAATCAAACTGCTCATGCAGAACCGACATTTAACGAAGCAAGACCGAGAGTGCAAGTTCGTACTATAATTTGATAAATTTACATACAAAAAGGAGAGTCTTTACACGAGTACTAACTTGACTTCACTAAATTGCTACTCAATGATATGAATATTTACAAGATGCCACTGGAGCAATTTCAAGTCAATACCAAGTTTCTGAACACTCTTCCCGCTGAATGGAGAAAATTCGTTACTGATGTTAAGTTGGTCAAAGACTTGCATACGACTAATGTTGATCAGATTCATGCCCATTTGGAACAACATGAACGGCATGCAAATGAAGTTCAATTGATGCATGAACGCACCTCTGATCCTCTTGCTTTAGTTTCATCTCACCAAATAACACAGTCTCCTTATCAATCTCATCAACACTCTTACCATAACTCTCAACATTAACAATTTGTCTCACCTCGTCAATCTTCATAGTATGGATCACCTTTTGAATCTCAACATTACTCAATCAATCAATCACCAATACCTCATTCAATCACCTATCCCCTCAACAATTATCAAACCTCAGTCCACCACAACGTTTTCTCTCCATCATCATCCATTCCTCAACTTGAATACTCTCCCACAGTCAACCAACAATCTAAATTTTCCTAATTAGACTTCAGTCTGACCATACCAGTTTTCAAGCACGGTGATGATCCAATTGATGCCATCAATCATGTCATGTCATTCTTGTCTGCTGTAGTCACTTCCCGCTATCCTACTACCAATAACCAGCTGAGGAACTCAACCAGCTGAGGAATTCATCAAACCCTAGGCAATAATGCCACCAATAATGACAGAAGAGTAACCTTACAACTATGTTTGTTTAGGAGATTGACAAATTTCTATGCAGCAGGTACTAAACAAAACTTTTCACTCAGGATCAAATTGGGAATAACTCAAGGAAACAGAAGATTGTTACATGTTTACAACTATAAGGGGAAGGAACCACATGTTCCCAAATAAAGCACTAAATCAAGGAGAAACTGGATATTCATGGTTTAAGGATAAAGTTTTGTTGGTTTAACTCAAGCCATGGTCAATTCTAACACGATATGAACTACATTTTGGCAGATCTAAGAATTCTAGAAGGTCAAGCCACACAACCTGTCATTACTCACATGTTGCTTATCAAGCTGATGATTTAGATGCATATGACTCTGATTGTGATGAACTCAACACTTCCAAAGTTGCTTTCATGTCAAATATTATCTCACTTTATTGTTCATATGCTCTTGCTGAAGTACACAATCCATGATAATATGAAATAATAATAATTATTAATAAGCGTGCAGGCTATACCTCTTCTGATAGTCAAATGTTGTAAACCATTTCATAGACTGAAATACCCAGTGAAAGCAATATCAATCCTTATTCCCTGTATGTGATTGAATCAAAAACTAAAATCTTTTCAAAAATCTAACGACCACTACACAACAAGATGTCATTTATATTCTATGTGATATGTCATTGAAAACCCAAGTAGTTAGTTGTACAAAGATAAATCTGGAAAATAAAAGTGTCAATGATACTTTAACTGCTAAGCTTGAAAGATATAAGGAACAGGTTAAAGTGTTGAACGAAGGACAAAATGTTGTGTTAACATGAAAAGACAAACATTTATAGATTTAACACATGTGCACATCAGTATAGATTGATCCATCTATACACACTCTGTTCTGAACATTTAAAAGAAAAAGAATATTTAATGCAAACAGTTTCTCTTCTCAAAGATGATTTTAAGAAAGAAGAATCTAGGAACATAGATAGAGAGATTGCTTTAGAAAAGAGGATTAAACAGTTAGATAATATTGTTTTTAAAAGAGATCAATCTACACAAAATGTTCACATGTTGACGAAACCTTAGTTTTTCTATGATCATACCACTCAACAAGCTCTAAGTTTTCAAAATCGTTTCTATCTGAAGAAAGCTCAGCAGTTAGAACCAAAGCTATATGTTGGTGATATTATTGAGAAAACAAATCCCATTGTGATTCCTGACTCTGAAGAGACCTTAATGCTTGCCGAAGAGAGTCGTTCAAAAATGCTTTTAAAACAAAAGGATCACATAATGTTAGAAAAGAAAGTTAATACTACACCAGTCGATTATGCTGCTCTTAACCAACTTTGTAATGATTTTGAAACACGCTTTGTTCCACAAACTGAATTATCTGCTGAACAAGCCTTTTGGTCTCACAATTCGGTGAATTCTTCAGAACCTATTCTTTCGAAGTAGACCCATCATAGTTGAGGTTCCAAAAGAACTTCCTAAAGTCAGTATGGTGAATACAAGTTTAAAGAAACTTAAACACCATCTTGCTGGTTTTGACGTGGTTGTCATAGAAAGAACCACACCCAAAGATATCACTGAGGGTTCGTGGGGGTTCAAACATACAAAAGCTTGTTTTAGTGGATGAAAACATTTCCATTTGTAATAAGCAAGGACTTGTTTAACACATTCAATCAATATTTGGTTGATGAACTTTCAGAAGTCCAAAATGTCTTTCATCAAATAGAACAGGCTATGGAACAACATCGTTTAAAATCCAAAACATTTAAAGTTAAAATGAATCAAGTTTTGAATGAAAATGAACGACTCTTGAAACAAGTATTGAGCAAAGATATTGTGAACATAATTGTGAATTCGTCTGTGAATAATCCTTCTGTGAATGTGCATGAATGTGAAAAGTGTCTCCAACTTGAGACTGAGCTTCAAACAAATTTCATTGAAAAAGAGATTTATGATAAACTGTTTAAAAGTTTCACCACTCTTGAAAAACATTGCATCTCTTTAGAAGTTGATTCTCAACTTAATCAAGAAATTTTTCAAAGGGATAATTCTGTTTCAAATCAAAGTGCTCCAAGTTTTGATCAATTGTTTGAATTAAATGAATTGAAGGCTCAGTCCTAAGAGAAAGATACGGTCATTAAGAAGTTGAAAGAGAGAATCAATGCTCTAAGTGGGAAAACAAATAAGGATAAGATTAAACAGGAATTAGAGGAGATTGAAACAATTAACATTGAATTGGATCATAGGGTGACAAAGCTTATTGCTGAGGAAATTTTTGATTTAAATGCTTGTCTTCAGGAAAAAGTTTTGGTAATTACAGCTCTCAAGAATGATTTAAGGAAACTTAAAGGAAAAGCTCTAGTTGTTAATGACGTTACAAAACACCCTAGTGATCCAGAAATGCTTAAGATTGATGTGGAACCAATAACCCCTAAATTGTTGAATAAACAGACAGCTCACTCTGCCTATATTAAGCACACTCAGGAAGAAGCTACCGTTCTTAGGGATCTAGTTGAACATGTTCAATCAAAATATCCACTAGATCAATCCCTAGAATCTGCATGTAGGTATGCTAAACTAGTTTAGGAGTTGCTTACAAACATCAGTAAAACCTACCCTAGTGTCAACAATACTGATGAAAAATTAGTGGCTGTGACCCCAAAGAACAAGGACAAAAGAGTTAGATTCACTGAGCCCGTCACATCCTCAGGAAACACAATCACAAAAACAACCTCAACATCAAACCTAGTTTCTAACAAACCTATGTTGTCTTCTACAGGAGTAAAACCGTCTACTAGTGCTAGCGGATCACAGCCTTCAGGCAATACAAAGAAAGATAAGATTCGGCAAACACCAAGTAGTACTCAGATGAATAAAGTAGAAGCCCACCCTAGGAAAGTTAAATCTAGTTTCAAAAATAAAGATTGTGTTGTTCAACCTAAAGGAACTGCTCATGTGCAGCATTCCAAGCTTAATGCGAATTCTGAACTTAAATGTGTTAAGTGTAATGGTTGCATGCTTTCTGATAATCATGATTTGTGTGTTCTTGATTTTATCAATAATGTGAATGCTCGTAATGCTCGGACTAATTCTAAATCTGTTAAGAAAAATCCAAAGAGAAATAAGTTTGGAAACCAACACAGGGGAAGGTGTTTACATATATTGGATATATTATGGAGACCTACTGGGCGGACCTTCACTATAGTAGGAAATGTGTTGCCTTTAACTAGGATTACCAAACAAACTACGTGCCTTAGGAAACAATTGCCCTAATAATGAAAAATTAAACCTGTCGTAACATTGGTTTACTCCGAAAACCTAGGAATCTTAAATATACACGTTACTGTATAGCAATATTCTAAGGTTCTTAAATCTGTATCTCGATAATATAAAGAACCTCAGTCAATAGTAGGTCTATAGTTTCAACTGTCCCTATTCCTCTATTCGAATGGACTGATAGGTCGTCCAAATTGTTCTTGGTATTTGGACTCTAGCTGCTCCAAGCACATGACCAAAGATCGCTCTCAGCTCACCAATTTCATGAATAATTTTTTGGGTACAGTCAAATTCGGAAATGATCATGTGGCAAAGATTTAGGATATGGTGATTATCAGATTGGGAATGTTACGATATCAACGGGTTTAACTACTGGAAGGTCTTGGTCACAATTTATTCTCCGTTGGGTAATTTTGTGATTGATACTTGAGTTGTCTTTTCGTAAAACTCCTACTTTTTTCGCAATTTAGGAGGTGTTTGATCTATTGACTGGGATCCGAGGAAAACCATCTTTTTTATGTATACTCTGTCTTTTGTAGATCTAATGGTGTTCTCTCCTTATGTCTCTTGTAATAGGGGGCCTTAAAAGACTAAGTCTGGACTATGGCATCGACGTCTGTTCGATCTGAACTTTGGATGCAATCAATAATTTAGTTAGGACATGTGTCTTGTTCGAGGTCTCCCTAAAATTTAGTTTGAAAAGGACCATTTGTGTCCTGATGTGCAATGGGCAAAAACAGAAGATACCCCTACATACTACCTAAATTGAAGATACAACAAGAAAAAACTTCTATCTTTTGCACATAGATCTTTGTGGCCAATGCGTGTAGCAAGTGGTTAATGCCAAAGAAGTACACCTCGTGCATTGGTCCGATGATTACTCTATATTTACATGCGGTTTATGTGTTAACGGTCAAAGACGAGCTCCAGTTTTATATTTATGTTTCTCAAGATGATCCAAGTGCGACTTAAAAGTACATGTCGTACGGGCAATTAGAAAGATAATGGAACTGGAAATTTGTTATTCAAATTTGCATGTTATTATGAGAAGGTTGGAATCTCTCATGAAACATATGTTGCTCGCTCTCCACAGCAAAATGGTGTCGTTGAAAGACGTAATCATACGCTAATTGAAGCTGCCCGCACAATGTTGATTTTTGCAAAAGCTCCATTATTCTTATGGGCAGAAGCAGTTGCTACCGCATGTTACACCCAAAATCGTTCCATCGTACGTCTTCATCATGGCAAAACACCATATGAGCTTCTACATGACAAAACTTCGTGACTTATCGTTTTTCATTGTATTTGGTGCACTCTGCTATACCGGAAAAATGATAGTGAGAACTTGGGTAAGTTACACCGAAGGCTTGATATTGGTGATTTTCATTGGACTATGCACCTACAACAGAAAGCATTAGAATTTACAACCGACGTACCAGACGTATTATCAAAATAATTCATGTAGACTTTGATGAGCTAACTGTGATGGCTTCTGAACATAACAGTTTAGGACCCACGCTTCATGATATGACTCCTGCAACAATCAGTTCAGGACTCGTGCTAAACCCTCATCCTTCAACACCGTTTGTACCACCTTTAAGAATTGATTGGGATATTTTAATTCAACCATTATTTAATGAATTAATCACTCCTCCACCTAGTGTTGATTGCCCAACCCCTGAAGTTATTGCTCTAATTACTGAAATAACTGCTTTAGAACCGACTGTATCAACCGGTTCACCTTCCTCAACAACAGTTGACCAAGATGTACCATCTCCTAGTAAAGCTCACAAAACAACACCCGAACTCAATCTCCTGTTTATTTCAAACGTGTTGAAGAAGACAATCATGTGACTTAGATGTTGCCGCACATGATACGATCGTGCTTTTGGTTTTCCCAATTCCAGAAAATGATTCTTGAAGCCATCTTTCTTCAAATTTTATTCTCTACTGTTGTGCATACTTGCTATTTCTAACTCAGAACTCGTTCCAAATAGACCAAGATCATCCTTTAGGAAAACATCATCGGTGAACTCGAAAGACCTATTTCCACAGACTCCAACTCATGAACAGCCTTATTTTGTTACTACGATTGCCTTTCTCACAGCCACTTGAACCAAAAAACTATAATGACGCATTAACTCAAAGCATGTTGGATTGAATATGCAAGAAGAGCTTATTGATTTGAATGTTTGAAGTCTGGGAACTCGTTCCTCATCAAGATAAAGTGAAGGTTATTACTTTAAAATAATTTACAAGGTGAACTTGTGATTGAAGGAATTCTAAAGGAACACATTTCTCGTTTGGTTGCTAGTGGTTTATAGTACATAGGTTGCAAAAACTCGGTTAGGCGGCGTAGCTAGGCGACCGGGTACCGCCTAGCGATTAATCGGTTAGGCCAGGATTAATCGGGGATTAATCGGATTGGACATTTTATATATAAAATTATAAATTTTTTAAAATATATGCCTAATTTTCCTGATTTAGCCGATTTTGTCCGATTTGGCCAATTAATCTTTGATATGGCCAATTTTCATCTGTAACCGAGTGGGCTAATTTAGCCGATTTTTGCCCGATTCGGCCGATTTATGCCCGATTTGGCCGATTTTTATCCGATTAATCAAAATTGGTTGACCGAATTTTTGACAAAAGATTTAAAATAAGGCCGATGGTTTAAGAATTTTAGCGGTTAATCCCCGACATAGCCGCCTAGGCACCGATTAATCGGCCGCCTAGACCGATTTTTGCAACACTGGTTATCGTCAAGAAGAGGGAATTAATTTTGAGGAATCCTTTGCTCTAGTGGCTAGACTTGATGCTATTCGAATTTTCCTCACATATGTTGCCCACATGAATATGTGTTGATCCCAAACCTAGATCGATTCCTTAGGTTGTCTAAGGTTAAATTACCTTGGATAAATCCAAAATAACTTGTTGTAGAAACTTTGTGTGTATATTAAATGTAGCGGAAATCTACACACGAATACTCTGAGTAAAATCAATGGAAAACAGTATTCTTGAATAACAAAGATAAACCAAACGCTACACACTATTATTTAGATCAATAATACGAGTACTCTTAACTTCAGTACTGGGGTTACAACTGAAGCTTTTATTCATCAACTTTGACAACTATGAAAACTGATAATGATACGACTCTGTGTTTTAAGATATGAGAGATATAAACTACATACCCTAGGGTCTCCTTTTATACACCAAGGAGTCTTAGTCAGCTCACAATATATTCCTAAGATATCTCAATCTTTTCTAAACATAAACATAATTTCTTAATAAAATAATTATGTATATCTTGTACATAAAATTCTAACACTTATCTTTTACACATATCTTGTTCTCTCAAACAAACTTGATCTCTTTAAGTACATCTTTATTCCTGTCTTGCAAGTAGTAGAAAGTCTATTCAAATTTGTAATCTTCCCACCAGTAGCACTAATAAACATATGCTAGTAGTAACATTAGTTTATGCTGTTCTATCTATACACTAACAGTAGTTACTATGTACTAAGCAGTCTTATTTTTACTACTAGCTGCACTTAATCTCACTTAGCTTATATTTTAGTTCTTCAACACTATTGCAGTCTTAACTTCCTTACTAACAACAGTAACTTTATGCTATCAGTACTAAATGTTTATAACTGTAGTAATTAGCTAGTGGTAACTTATACTACCAGTACTAACCACTTAAGGGGCATAATTTCCATAATTGTAACACTGGGCATGACCCAGTAACTTTAGTATCCATGAAGTCTCTTAAGACCCAACAATCTCCCCTAATCTTATTGTTCATTTCTAAATATCTTCATGTTCTTCTTTTAAAGTCTTCATCACACTTCAGGAGTGCAATTCAAAACCTTTCATTTTCCTTTCGCTGCATTTACAAATAATCTTCATTTGTTGTTTACAACGTCTTATTTTGCCATGATCAGATGAAGTGTCTGGTTGAGCATATTGGTGATGGTAATTGTGTAAGGGGGTGTATCTCCTTTAAACCCAATATAAAAATGTGAAGGATTATCAAACCTTACCAAGTGAACTCTGATGAATCTAATCAATTCCATATAGTCACTATGTCTCTTGCAACATTCTCCAAATATCACTTCTTTATGTCTGGTGTACAAACCATAATTTACAATCTCCTATACAACACCTCTTTCAAATTCCTTTTTAGGCCTGGTCTACAACATACTTTCGCCTTCACTCATCCTCACAAAGTGATTCAAGTCTTCTACGAGCTATACCTTTGCAGCATCCTTATCATTGAGTGTATTCTTAGATACTTCCATCCTGCTCTTATCAACTGATACTGTCAACATCCTCTTTATGTTGCTTATAATCAATAATTACTGGTAATTGGTAGCAAGTGGTATAGCATCAATTGCTATTCTTCATCCTTTTTAATCACAAACGCTTCTATAGCTCAAACTTCATTAACTTCCTTGACTCTTTTTCTTCCCTCTATTTTGTTTTCTTTGGAGGATTCTTTCTGCTGTTCTTTCCTCAATATTTTCCTTCGAATCTTCTTTCTGCTACCTTAGCTGTTTCCTATCTTACCTTCTTCCTTCTTTTCTTTAGCTTTCCTCGTTCCCAGAAAGAACCCATTGCTACAAAGGTATTTCTTCATTTTAATTTCTTATCAGCAACTTTGAATTTCATCAAAACTTTATCCTATTTAGTTGTTTGATGTTTATCCACCTTGCTCGCTTAAGATATTGTCGACATTTTGAGTTTCTTTTATGTTGGTTAGGAGGTTTGTTTCTCTTTTCTTATTTTGTGCTCTAAATGCAAGCAAAAATGCGTTCTTCTCTTTCTGCATCGTTCCATAAGAGTTTTGCTTTTTCCTCAATCTGTCAATTCCTTCTCTTTCTTTGATTGGAGTCTCTCACGCCAGCAATCTATCAGCATCCTCATAGCTTGTGTATTTTTCATGACTCAATCAATGCTATGTATGGCTTCTTCTTCTTGTTTCCTGCTAGCTTTTGGCTTTAATCAATTCAGCATCCAACTTAGCTTGAATATTCTCATGCAATTTGTTCATCAATGAGCAATTTGTAATCTTTTTATCTTCAAAGGAACTTCAGCTCAATCATAATCACTTTTCCTTTATTTATCTTTAGAACTTGAAGGTTGTGTCTCCTTGCGGAACTCTATACTTACTTGGCTCCTGGTTACACACCCTATACCCTTGGGTCTTTTAGTTGTTGCTGTTGTAGCAGCAGCGTAACAACTTTAGTTTAGCTGCTTTATCTGTATATGTGTTTGAGCAAAGTGATTCTCAATTAGTTGTAGGAACAGCACTATCATCAATATAGCTGTTGTAATGCTTCAACCAGCGTACTAATCATTCAGGCTTGCTTACCTTCTGCTTCATATTTTACATTAACTTTAGCTTCCCAAACATGCATCACATCATCTAAAACTCCAGTATCAAATATCAAGTCATCATCTTGTCTTTCTTGAGTTTCATCAACCAAGGAAACATCAACATCAGCATCAATATCTTCAATACTCCTCCCCTGTTTGGATGCATCTTCAGGAACACCCAAACTCTCCTGATCTGCAGAGGACTCAACTCTCCTAGACATACCAACTTTCCTGAGTCTTTTCAAACCTGTAGGTCTTGATATTTTCCTCCTTTCTAACCTCTGGATCCTCTTCTTCAAAGCATCAATCTCCTTAGCTTGAGCATCCTTTGCTTTTTGTAAATCAAGAACCTGTGTTTGCAATTTGGTACATAAAACCATCAAATCTGTTAGTTTCATGCTATCCTCACCACTAGGTTGTGGATCACTGGAAGGTGTTGGTAAACTTTCCTCATGCTCTGCCTCATCTTGAGGAACCTCTGCCTCCTGTCTTTGAACCTTCTTAGATAGTTTGTCCTTCTTGGGTTGGGAAGATGAAGATGGTTGATCAATAATGGGTATTGGAGTAGAATCAGTTGGATTATCTGAATCCTCACCCATTTCTTCAACAGGTTGAACCATCATGGTATCAAATAAAGGTGTTATTCTCCTAGAGAAATCCTTTCCTGCCCTCTTCATATTTGCAAACACTTTCTTTGTGTGAAAGGGATTAACAAAAATCTTCTTGTGTGTTGACATATTACCCAATTGTTGATTAATGAAAACTTGGAGAAAACGTGGATACAACAAGAATTTGACTCCTCCATCCAAGTGTTTCACCATTGCATCAAAGATATATTTAGATAGATTGAACTTCTGATTAGTTGCCAAGCATATGATCAACGAAGCCATAGAACTACTGAACTCATTCCATGCAGTGGATTTAGCACTTAAGCATTGAGTAATAGTATGAATGAAATACTTCCACTAAGGAGAGAAAAAGGCTTTATAAAAAGTAAGCTTTTGAGAAGGCTTTTCATACCCCATACACACCAATTCTTCAAAGATAGTAGCAGTTGGAAGACAATCAATACCTTCTGCATCATCCAAGTGAAGATATCTCCTAATGCTTGACTCCATAACAATAACCATCTTCTTATCAACTAGGGTTTGTATCTGTCGCACTCCATTAACTGTCTGTACCTTGGCAGTTGCCCAAAATTGTTCAATGCAAGATGTGTAGATCATCGGATTGACTGTTAAAGCATATGAAACAGAACTTGCTTTCAGGAAATCAATTATCTCTGCAAACCCATCACTTTCTT